>JXCR01118165.1:94796-116168 GCA_002079205.1 Phalaenopsis hybrid cultivar | reverse complement strand
ATCATAAGGAACAACTTTGGTGAAGGATGGAAGTGGTTTTGAGTTCAATTGAAGGGTCAATTTGAGGGAATTTTGAACTTTAATCAATTTGGTCATGTTGGGCTAGACTTGGGTCTAGTTTGGGTTAGCCTTGGGCTAAGTCCAAATTGATTGTTGTAAATGGTCAATAGGGACCTCATGAAGAGTTTCCAACATGAATTGGATGCCAATTTGGAGGTTAAGGCAATCAATTGGGTGAAATTTGAGGACTTAGCCAATTTGGGGCTAATTTTGAGAATTTTGGATTTAGGCCAAAATCAAATGGATTGAAGGCTTTAAAAAGGTCAATTTATGGTTGATTTTGATGTATAGGAATGTTATAAGGATTTTTCAACATCAATTGAGTCCAATTGACTATGCTATGGCTTCAATTTGGTGAGATTAGGTCATATGATCAAAATTGGGGTTTGACCCAAATCAAAATTGGGCTCAAATCATGGTCAATTGGGCTTGGATTTGGTTTGATTTGATCATTTAAAAAGTGAATTTGAGTTCAGGGCTGAAATTGAGGTCAAATTGATGGATATTTGAATTGAATTTGGGGGATTTAAGCCCTTAAAGACAAATTTGGGGGTTTTGGTCAAAGATGGTCAAATTGGCCAAATTGGGTTATGTGGTAGTTGAGAGAAATGAAATTGGAAATATTTTGGATTTATTGGGTTTTTCTGGGAATTTTTGAAATTTTTGGAAATTTGGGCTATGGAAGGATATTTTGGTATTTTGGGGGTGTTTTAGTGGTAAAAGGCCAAGTGGGTATTTTGGTAGAGTTGAGGTACCAATCATCACCAATAAGCCATGGACCAAAGGAAACCCATTTGGTAGTTTTGAGGTACCAAGCATCACCAATAAGCCATGGACCAATGAGAACCCCATTTTGGGTCCTCTACATAGTGACCAATCATCACCAAAAAGCCATGGAACAATGGAAACCCCATTTTGGGTCCTCTACATAGTGGTTTTGAGGTACCAATCATCACCAATAAGCCATGAAGCAATGGAAACCCTATTTTGGGCCCTCTATGTAGTGGTTCTAGCCAAACCATAGCCCTAGGGCTAGTAGGTTTAGGGGACCATCTACATGAGTATCCCAAAAAATCAGGGGATCTAGGCTAAAAATTTGAGTTGAGGATTGTGAGTGATTGTGGGTGTATATTAGTGTAGTGAGTGTAGTGAGTGCCTTAGCTCCAGACCAACACCCAGGGTTAACTTTAAGGTCCAACATTCCTAAGGGCGACTCACCTTGAGTTTCCCCCATAGTGACTCTACTTACTAAGTGCTAGAGGTTAGGACCAATATGTGGAACTTCAAGTTGAGTAAAGAAGAAGGTAGAATTTCTAATGGTGAGGGTTCCACATCTAGTTTTCTAAGAATAGTCTACAGGAAAATCCTATGGCTAGAACTTAGGCTACTAAAAGGGCAAGAGTAAACCTCAACCAGAAATAAGGTCAACAATCATCTCCACTAAAAAAAAATATTAAGCATAATTTTACTTACCATATTATATCTTTAAGCTTAAGAGTTTTGTCAAGTCTTATACTTTAGAAATATCAGATGTGGAACAAATTCTTAATTAGGCACCAATCCTCAAGCTTCTCCTACCTTTTTCAAGTTTTCTTTTCTTTTTCTTTTTTTTTTCCTTTTTCTTTTTCTTTTTTGAGGCAAAGATTAATATATCTTGATAGGCCTTTAATGATCTTGAATTCCACTCATCCTTTCCTAAAGCAAAGTAGTGATATAAATATTTTACTTAAAAATATAATAATAGTTTTGAAAATTATTTTTAATAAAAGAAATTTAAGACTTGAAAAATAAAAGTCTAAATTTCTACATTTTTTTCAAAAATACAAATTCTCTCACTAAAGATAGTTACACTGTACTTAGCATTTTCTATAGTAAAAATTTTTAAATTTAAGTTTTTCTTCATTACTACTAATTTTAACTAAATTCTCTTACACATTTTTTATGATCAAAATTTTACTTCCCAAATAAAACTTCATATTCATAATCATCATTTTTTTCTTTCAGAATCAAAATCAAATTTATTTTATGTACAATTGAGAAAAAAAAAATTTAAGTTCTTTAGAAAATTCTTCATCCCCCCACCCCCCAAACATAAATTTTTAATAAAATTAAACGGTTTTGCAGCATATATAAATAGGCAGGAATGAAACTAAAAATAACATGCTTGCAAGAATTTTTATATCCTAAATCTGTAAGTACAAAAATTAAAAATAGGAATAAAAATTAAATTGATCAAATTTTAATTTACTTGACATATAGAGATTCATTGGACTTCTATGCAGCGTAGTATAATGTAAAAGAAAACAACACACACTAATAAACATACATAACTACAACATAAAAAAAATATCTGGTAGTAAATTGAAAATTTTAAACATGCATCTTTTAAGTAAGAAGTTAGCTATATTCTAAACCTTCTCAAGATCCAGAATTAAGTTCAACATAAACTAACTAAATACAATAAACAACACAATTAAAATAATTACTACCACAAAACATAATAACTACTCACAAAAAAACAAATACATCACAGTAGTCTCTGATGAAACAAAACACAATAAAACTAACATTTTCAATAAATACAACTCTAAAAACAACAAAAACTACAAAATAATTGCACCATCAACATTTCAAAACAATATAGTAACTAAAAATCAAACAAAACTATAGATCCAGTCTAATCATCCTCATCCTCTGCACACTCTCATGACTATGCCAAGTAGTTGTAGGCTCATGTGATGGATATCTCGGAGATTGAGGAAAAAACTACATCTTGGTTACCTCTCTTGAGGTTCTCCATAGCTTACTTGTATTCTTCCTCATAATGACTACGTCTCCTCATGTATCAATCCATCTGCTCTACAAAATTTTCTAAATTTAACACCTTTTCAGTGGTATAAATGACATTAATCAATATCCTCTCCAATAGTTATGATTGAGAATCAGATCCAGAAGTCTGACTCTGTGTGTAGAAGCACGTGAAGTGGAAGCTCAAGATGTAGAAGCAGCATAACTACTAGAAAATCCTCTTCTCTAGCAAAAATTGGAATGATTTGAATAAGATTTCACATTTACACTGGTAATGGGCTTAAGAGGTTGCAAGATCTCTTACCAACTATCAAATCTAGCTACAACTTGCTCTCATAAAGAAAAGATCAAGGATGCAAATCCCAAACCTGCAATAGAACTGATAATAACATTATGAATCAAAGCTCCAATGTCAATGGGTTTGAACTCCTGGATGCAATAGTTCAAAGTTGCTCGATCACGAGTCACTTCACTAAGATGATTGGTAGGCAGCAGAGGAGAAGAAATGAAATAGTTCCATGCCTTTGCAGTGGCATCCAACTTCATAGTGAAAAAGTTGACTCTTCTCTAATTTTTAATTTTCCAAAGCCCTCCCCCAACAGTCAAAGATGAAATGATTTCATCTAACTCCTCCTCAATAGGCTTATAAATTGAATAAAAACATAAAGTGCTTGGGGCAAATGATAAAATTGATTTATTACCTCAGGTGAAAAAGTTATTGTCTTTCTGCTCACCATGACTTCTTCTTCTTCAGCTTCAGGGAGATTCGCATAGAACTCCCGCACCACAGAAATCACTGCTATAACAGAAAAACAACAGACCTAATTTCATTGGTGGTGAACAATCAGATCCTCTACAACTCCTCCTAGACTTTTAAAACATTGCTTAGGAATCAACTTTCTCGATTGCAGTGCATCACTGTATCAATCCTGAGCTCTAGCGTTCACAAATTTGCTTGAATCAAACTGGGTCTTTCCCTTGTTCATCTTCATTCTTGGTGTCATTTCTAAAAATCACATAAAATTCACAATAAATTGTAAATTGAATTAAAAATCATTAAAATTAACTCTTAGAAGCTTAAACTACCAAATCTATGTATTTTCCCTAAATTTTTCTCAAATTTTCACCATGAATAGTGATTTTAGGGTAGGTCAAGGATGTACTCAAAATACATGGTCAAAATAAAAAAAATTTACATAGCAATGAAGCTCATACCTCAAGGATATCAAATCTAGCAATTTTTCCTTCAAACCATAAAAAGATCTTCACAATAGGTGTGCCCTAACTTCAAAATTTCGAAACCTTGAGGAAGGGGACATCGTTAAAATGCAAAAATGGAGTTTTCCGGACCAAATAGTTACTTAAAACTGTTTGCAAACTGAATTTCATGAACTGACGCTTAAGCATGAATGATTCGACACTTAGGTGCCCGTCTCTTTATTTAGGCTACGCTTAAGCAAGGGGTCTTGGTGCCTAATCTCCAATGCACAAATTTTGATTTTTTAGATTTAAGTGAAATGCACTCTTACCCTAAGTCAACTAACCCAACATGGTCTCATAACTCTATGATAACTATTTTTTGCCCTTTCAACTCTCCTCTTACTCAAGATTTGTCAATCTTAACTAATTCAATTCAATGCAAAATAACACAAAATTTTACACAAACAAACACTTATATTCATTCACGAATGATTACAAACATTTTTAATATATAGATTCTCAATCCAAATAGTCTTGGATGGGAAAATTCTTAAACCTAAGCACTAAACAATCATCACATTAATAACATACTAAACACATGTAACCGTAACAAACAAACACTAAACATTCAAAGACTAAACCATAAAGTTAATTGCAATCTCCATTCTATGGAACGAATCCTGGCCTATCATCAGAGTCTCCATCATCATTTGGAATGTAAATCTGAAAGAATGGACGATGGTTAGTAACTCCGGTTGAATCTTCTTCAATCCATTTGTTCTTCAAATACATATCATTGTCTGCTTCTTCTATAAAACGCGTATGGCTAAACTGCATCTTAAGTTGCCATCTCATGTTATCCAGATGTGCATTAACTTTCATTACTTTAGCTTCAATTGAAGCCACATCGCCCTCAGTTTTAGTGATTGTCTCCGATATCTCTTCGATATTAACAGCAAGGAAACCATTGTTTAATTCTTGCGCACTCTGACTAACAAATTGCTTCCTCCTTTTCTTCAAATCACTCTCCCAAAATGAAATTTTTCCAAAACTCTCTTTTTTCACTTAAAATATAGGATTAAATGTATGTGTGGCGAGACTTCTCCTCATACCATTCTATTTATAGGCTTTAAACATCCCCTATAACTCCTAGGCATGTCCTAAAACTGCGCTCCCATGTTAAATCTAACTAAATCATGGTTAAAGCTTCTAGAAACTGAAATTCGCACATGTTTTTTAACTTTCACCCTTAAGCGTCGGATGTTCACTTAAGCGCCAGTGCTCAATTTAGCACAAGTCAATTTAACGTCAAAATACATGATCTAACATGTCTAAGACATCTTTTAAGGTATTAGAAATATCACTAACTCATTATATATTCAAAATACTACTAATATTTTCTAAATCAAACTCAATAAAAAAAATAATAAAATTAAATACACATATAACTATTGGTTGTCTCCCACAGAGCGCTTGGTTTGATGTCGTCAGTCCGACTTAACTAGTGCTTATTCTGGTTCACCCAATATCATAAAATCACTTAATTTAAGTTGGTCATCTAAAATGTAGGATTTCAAGCTGTGCCCATTCACTTTTAATATTTTATCAGTTTGAGTATCATTGATATCCATAACTTCATAGGGATAAGCTTCTATCACAACAAATGGGCCCATCCACCTGGACTTAAGTTTGCTTATAAAAATTCTTAACTTTGCATTATAAAGCAATACTTGCTGCCCAGGCTAAAAATTTTTAGTAAGGATCCTCCGATCATGCAATTTCATCATCTTTTCTTTATAAATCTTAGCACTTTCATAAGATTCATTTCTTATCTCTTCAAGCTAATTCAATTTCAATAACCTTTTCTCACCAGCATTCTTTAAATTGTAATTAAATTTCTTAATACCCAACATGCTTTATGCTGAAGTTCAACTCGTAAGTGACACACTTTCCCAAATATTAGCCTGTATGGGGATATTCCTATAGGAGTTCTGTATGCAGTCCACAAAGCATAGTCAAGTTTGACTGGCCAATCCATTTTTTTTGGATCTACAAATTTTTCCAATATTCTTTTAATTTCACAATTGGGTAATTCAGCCAAACCACTTTTCTGAGGATGATTATTAATAGTTATATGGTTAATATAATATTTCTCTAATAACTCTCCATCATTGCATTTATGAAATGGCTTCCCTCGTCAGTAATGATTACTCTCGGTATCCTAAATCTAAAAAATATATTTGTTCTTAAAAACTTTGCAACACTTTGAGCATCACATCGAGGTAAAGCAACAACTTTTATCCATTTGGATATATAATCTATTGCTAAAAATATATATAAATTCCTAAAAGATGGTATAAATGGTCCTATAAAATCTAATCCCCATACATCAAATATCTCAACTTCTAACACATAATTGAGGGGCAAGTTATACCTCCTAGAAATATTGCCTACTCGTTGACATTGATCATAAGTTTAATATAAGCTTTAACATCTCTAAAGATTGTAAGCCAATAAAATCCAGGTTGTAAAATTTTGTATTTTATTTTATCAACACCAAAATGTCCCCGAAAATCAGAATTATGACTTTTTTGGATAATTTCAAAAGTTTCTTCTAAAGGCACATATCCTCGAATAATAAGATCCTTTCCTTATTTATGTAAAAATGGGTCATCCCAAAAAAAATTCTTAGCTTTAGATAAAAATTTCCTTCTCTGTTGGTATGTCATTCTAGAGGGTATAATATCACTAACAATGAAATTCACAATGTCAGCATACTAGAAAAGACACCACTCATTAACATTGAACAATTCTTCATCTGTAAAATGTTCATTAATATCTTTTTCAAAACATAGTGGTTTTCTAATTCAAGCATAGATAGATGATCAACAATTTGATTCTCAGCTCTCCTTCTATCTACTATTTCAAAGTCAAATTCTTGCAAAAGAAGAACCCATCTTATCATTCTAACTTTTGCATCCATCTTTTTCATTAAATACTTAATTGCAGAATGCTCTGTATGCACAATACTTTTAGATCCAATTAAGTATGATCTAAATCTATCAAAAGCATATACTACTTCTAATAACTCTTTCTCAGTTATGGTATAATTAATTTGAGCTTCATTAAGAGTACTATTAGCATAGTAGTTAACCTTGAAAATCTTAACATGCTTTTGTCTTAAAACAGCTCCGATAGCATAATCACTAGCATCACACATTAATTCAAAAGGTTTTCCCCAATCTGGTGAAACAATTCAAAAGCTTTTAGGCACCGTTTATCAAAATTAAAAATTACATCTTTTTCAAGTAAATGACATAGAGGCTTAGCAATTTTTGAAAAATCTTTAATATACCGCCTGTAGAATCCAACATGTCCTAAAAAACTCCTAATTTCTTGCACAATTATTGAGTAAGATAAATTAGTGATCACATGAATTTTTGCAGGGTCTACATCCATACTATTTTTTGAAATTTGATATCCCAAAATTATTCCTCCTACTACCGTAAATTGGCATTTTTCTCAGTTAAGGACTAATTTTTTTTCTTCACAACCATTAAGAACTTTGATAAATGTTCTAAACATGATTCAAATGAAGTTCCAAACATTGAAAAGTCATCAATAAAAACTTCAATCCCTTTTTGAATTAAATCACAAAAAATAGCCATTAAATATCTTTGAAATGTAGCAGGAGTATTACATAAACCAAAGGGTGTTCTTCTAAAGAAAAATGTACCATAAGGACTGGTAAAAGTTGTTTCTCTTGATCCTCAGGAGCTATTTGTATTTGTTGGTAACCAATATATCCATCTAAAAAGCAAAAGTATTTATGCCCAGCTAGTCTATCCAACATTTGATCTAGAAAGGGTAATGAAAAATGATCTTTCCTAGTGGCGAGATTTAGTTTTCTATAATCAATATATATTCTTCATCCTGTGACCTATCTTGTTGGTATTAACTTGTTATGTTCATTTAAAGTCGCAGTCACTCCACCTTTCTTAGGAATGCAGTGAATCAGATTAACCCATGCACTATCTAAAATAAGGTAGATAATTCAAGCATCTAACCACCTTAAAATTTTTTTCTTAACAACTTCTTTAATAATAGGATTCAATCTCCTTTGAGAGTCATCCCTTAGTTTGCAGTTCTCTTCTATATGAATTCTATGCATACAAATTGATGGATTAATTTTTTATATCAGCAATTATCCATCCAAAGGCTTTCTAGTAATTCTTTAAAGTTTTTATCAAACTCTCTTCTTCTTATGTAGTTAATTTTGAGGAAATTATAACAAGTTATTTAGAGGAATCACCTAAAAAGGCATACTTAAAATGTTCAGGAAGTAACTTCAACTCAAGCTCTGGAGGTTTTTCAATTGATGGACAAAAGGATGTATCTTTTTTTGTCAGCTCCAAAACTTCAAAACTTTCTTGAACATAATTTGAATCTTCCTTATATAAATCTTCATATTGATCTAATTCATCTTCTTGCTCATGTTCCAACTCTTTCATTTTAGTTTTCTCATCATAAGTTGTTTGGAATGACATTCACTTAAGCATCTTAGAACATCCATTCTATAACATTCATTATATTTACCTGTTGTAGGATATTTTAATGATTTAGAATTATTAAATTTAACTATTTGATCATTGGAATGCATAGTTAATTCTTCTCTGCACATCTATCATTGCTCTTCCTGTGGCTAGGAAAGGTCTCCCCAAAATGATAGGTATCTCCTTATCCTCCTCTATATCTAGCACAATAAAATCAATAGAAAAGATAAATTGATCCACTTTCACCAGGACATCTTCTATAATTCCTTTAAGATAGGTTATTGAACAATCTGCTAACTACAAAGTTACAGTAGTAGGGGATATTTCTCCTAATCCCAATATTTTAAATATTGATATTGACATAAGGTTGATGCTTGCACCTAAATCACATAAAGCTTTCCCATAAAATATGTCTCCTATTTCATATGGAGTTGTGAAGCTACCAGGATCTTTAAGCTTTTTAGGAAGCTTTTTCTGAATTATAGCACTACACTCCTCACTAATTGCAACAGTCTCATTATCTTCAAACTTCCTTTTCATGTTAAGAAAATTCTTCATAAAATTCACATAGCTTGACATTTGTTCTAAGACTTCAACAAATGGAATATTAATTGTAAGCTTCTTAAAAATTTCCAAAAATTTTGAAAAATGTTTATCCAACTTTTGTTGTCGAAGCCTCTGAGGAAATGGAGATGGATGTTTTTCCAAGTTAACTTTAAGTGAAGAAATAGGTCTCTTTAAACCATTCAGGGTGTTCTCTTTTGCTTCTTCAATCCCTTCTTTCTCTACTTTAGTCTCTATTTGAACTCTACCTTCCAATTCTCTTCTAATTCTAAGTTGAACGGCGTTTACTTGCTCTTTATTCTAGTCTTTTGGATTTACTTCTATATTACTAGGAAATATTCCTTAGGATCTATTACTTAATCAATTTGATATTTGTTTGAAGTGATTCTCAATATTTCTAATTGTAGCTCGTTGAATTTGTAACTGATTTTTTATTTGTAACACCACTTCTTCTATAAACAAAATCTTCTCCTTAAATTGTGGATTACTATTAAAACCTGAAGGATAAGTAGGTCTATAATTACTATTCCCTTGGTTGTTCTAGTTTCCTAATGTGTTTACTTGATTGTTCCCCCATTTCTGATTATTACCACCTGAAGTATTATCCCAATTAAAGTTGGGATGGTTCTTCCAATATGGGCTATAATAGTCTGAATATGGTTTATTCTGCTTGTTGTTTAAGACATTCAATGTTTCTAATGATGCTTGAGAATCTACTACTTGACTTAATGAGTTCTCTTCAATCATGAAAATTAGTTGAGAAAAAATTCATTCCAAATTGATCTAACTTCCTTAAAATTGCAACAACTTGATTTGCTAACATGGCAAAAGCATCTGTTTCATGAATATGGGCTACTTTCTAAAGATTCACCATTTCAAAAGGCTATTAAAAATTATTTGTAGCCATCTCTTTAATTGAAGCATAAGTATCATGAATTGGTTTTGACATCAATGAACCACCAACAATGACACCGATAATAGATCTACGAGATTCAGCTAATCCATTGTCAAAGGTTTAAATTATTAACCAATCTGGTGTACCATGGTGTTGACACTTTATTGAGAGTTCTTTAAATTGTTCCCATGCTTAATAAATAGATTCCCATTAAAATTAGAAAAAATATGTAATATCATTTATAAGCTTCACAATTTTTGAGGTGGAAAATATTTAGAAAGGAATTTCTGCGCTAAATCACCCCAACTGATAGATCCAAGTGATAGCGAATGTAACCATATCTTAGCTTATCTCTTAGTGAGAAAGGAAATAATATAAGTCTTATAGCATCATCTGATACACCATCTTACCTAAATGTAGCACACAATTGTAGAAAATTAACAAGATGTAAATTTGGATCTTCAGTTGGTTCTCCCCCAAATTGGTTATTTGATACCATTTGGATAATAACAGGTTTAAGCTCAAATAAATTAACCACTACAAAATACTACAATGATGTTCATCCACCATAGGGTTTGCATAATCTCTTAAAGGTATAAAATCTTAAACATTTTGATTATCTTGATTTGTCATTTCTTGAAATTTTTCATTAATTTTAATTTTTTAATTTTTTTAATAGTTCTTTCTAATTCAGAATCATAAGGCAAAAGTCCTGTGGAACCTAAACTACACATGCATTACTATGAAACAAATAAAATAATATAAAATAAAATAAAATAAAAATACACGAACAAGAACTTAATATAGAAACACTACAATAATTCTATAATAAATCTTAAAGTTTAAATAAGACTTTATAAAAATAGAAAATTTTCTTCCTAAAAAGCTCTTTGAAAATTTTGTAATTTTTCTCGGTAACGGTGCCAAAAACTTTATCCCAATTTTCTATATAGATGGAAAATGCGATGTATGTGATTATATGCTTAATTTCCTTAATAGTGATTCCTACTTTGGAACAAAGACAAAAAATTGATCCAAAGAAAAAGCTAGGAAAATTAAACAAAGAAGAGTACAATTATAATAATAATTAAATATGGGATACTATGTAAGTATACGTATTGTTATAAAGTAATATAGGACTTTTTGATTAAGCCCTGAATATCAAACCCTTAGGGAAAACTGGCAATATGCACTTTATAAAATAGAAGAAATTAGATAATAAAATTTTACTTAGCTAAATAGTCTTACTTAAACTCAAGATGCTATAATAGGAATGAAAGTTCGATTCATTTTGTAATTTTCTTATATATGAAAATAAAGTAAACAACTAATCAACTTAACTAAATACTTGCAAGATGAAGGCAATATAAATAAAATATCTTTTTCCTTATCATGAATCAGCCAAATAGGAGCATTAATATTCCTTACACTTACTAGAGATGCTATAAAGAGCATTCGTAATCTATAGTTTGAATAATTTTGAAAATCGGTTAAGTAGGGAAGATACTAACTCTCACTCTAGAATTCTCTCTTCTCCCTTCTTCTGGGGGCTAACATCTCGTATCAAAATCTAAAACTATAAATCAAATTGGGGGTTTTAGCCTGTCACTCAAAAGTCCTCTGATTCTACACCCAAGTAAGTTTATTTCTCTATTTATTTACACTCAACCCCATTAACTTTATTCTCATCCATGAAATCATATGTGATTCTTACCATTTATTGACTGAGACAATATCATCTCGGATCTTACATGTTCTACAACAGGTATTAACATCTTAATTGGTCAACTCAAGAAGTAAATGAAGTACAAGGTTTCAAATCATCACAACTTCTTCCAACTTTGAAGTCTAATAATTCACAAAACTTCCTTTCAATACGTAACAACTTATCATTTTAAGGAAAAAGATAAAGAAAGCTACTCAGAATCCATGAAGAAAACAAATCCACACTCAAGTTTAAAAGTAGAAATCATGCACAAAAATAAGAAATCTAAATTAAAGCCTAATGTAGTCACAAAGATAAACACTTATCTCAAATACTCTCCACCAAATATCTTGAAGTTCCTTTGAATTCTCCTCCTTCACAAACAATACAAACTAAAACTTAAAGCAAAATAAAAGGTAGCCGCCACCGTTGTCGGCACCAGTTACTAGGATGGATGATGGTTGTTGGTTGGGATTGGCTGGCCTTTCTTCTTTGATGATCCAAGTCTTTTTTATAAAAAATCCAAATGGTTACTTGGTGTCTCTTCAAAATGTGTCTCCATTCAATGAATCTTCTAGATGTTTCCTTCTTTCAAAAGCCACTTGAATGAATTTTTGTGTCAATAGACTATTTCCCATGATTTTACCAAGGGTTGCTTCAAAAACTCTTCAAAAATTTGTCCAAATTAAATTGATCATCAAATAACTACTTTTGCCGCTTAAGCGCTGGGTACCTGGTGCTTAGGCGCTGCTCTCTCTACATAACTGACGTGTAAGCACCAGTCCTGGGCGCTTAGGCACCTGAGTTCATATTTGCACCTTCTTCATTTTTTATTCAAATTTGACTCTTTTTTAATACTTTTTCCATTATTCATCCATTTGATTATACCTGAAAGAAAAAACACATAAATACATTTCATTAAAGTGCAATTTCTCAAAAATAGGCATAAAAATGTGTATAAAAATTCTATGTATTTTAGGTGTATCAGTAGGTTGACTAAGGAGTCGAGCAATAAAGTTGAAACATCAAACGACGAGATGTTCTCATAAATGGACAAAATAGAGCACCGTTTGGTTTGAAAAGAATCAATGCATGTGTCTATAGAGTCAAAAATGTCAAAAGAGAGGATGTCTTCTTATTAGAGCAAACTCTAAGGTCTTAGGGCTCGAGGCACATTGTAGTACATGGATATGGAGCCAAAGGACCATCCTGAGATAAGACACTCTAATGAAAGAACTGATTAGAATTTTTTATGGTTTGAGAGGCATCATATGCTAGATGGACAAAGTAGTCTAGCAATCTGAGATGGGTCGGTAAGGCTGAGCAAAGTGGTCCTTACTGTAAACAACTTCAAGGTATCATCAGATATCAAAATATCACAATTGGACACAAATTGGTTGACAAGCTGAAGTAGTCTAAAATAATATGGTGTGTCCCTTGATGAGGTGATGAAAAAAAAACCAAATAGAACACGAGGTCGAAGGGGGGCGGATGAAGTGATCCAACCTCATAGTACCTTGCGGACCTAAGAGGGGTAACTCTTTCTGGATAGTTTGTGGGTGTAAAAATACCCATCTTAAGCATGCATAGAGCTCAGATTAGTACGACATCCAACCTAACATGGTGATAGTATTAGCCAAGTCATATATCAAATAGGGCAGGAGGTAGGTATCTTGTTTATGCATGTAAAATGGTACAAAAGGCGTGTATCCTGACCCTGCATCAAATGATCAAGTATACAACTAAAAAGCCCGTGGTAACATGCTCAGAGTGTAGTCAAACATCTAAGTGTTTTGTTGAAAACATGGATTTGTGGTTAAATCGATAAAACATGTTTCTCGATGTGGTCGACAAAATCAACCGAAGTAGTCAAGAAAAAGACATGGTTACATGACCAAGATGGTTTAACCATAAGAGTGCTTCTGTGTGCACTAACAAAGAAACATTTATTGAGGATACATGGATCATTCATTACACAGATACAAAATGGAACTAACATGGCAGACAGAACTGACTGAGGTAGTCGATGAAATCAATAGGGTTATATGATATAGAACGGTCTAACCATTGGGTTGCCTCATGAGCTCTAGCAATATAACTATTGTTGGGAAGTTTTATGGGTGCGAGGATACCTGAATTAAGCATGGAATGATCAAGCTAGCTAAGACTTGGATCAATACGACATGTTAATAGAGATGGTGAACAAGATTAACCAAGTCGAGGGAATCACTGAAGAGGTGATCTCCAAATGTACCCATGAGAATTCTTTTATTCGGGATGCATTCAAGGTTTCCTTAGTGCTTCATGGGGATTTGAGCATCCCATTTTGATGAGGCAAAAAAGCTCAAACCAATTAAAATAAGCATAAAAAGGTTTTAGATGAGTAGAGCAAGACGACCTCGTAACACTTTTGCATGATTTTAGCAAAGTCACCCACAATGGAGATTTCAGATGACCCCTCTTTAGGAACTCTATATGACCCTTGCTGGGGATTCTTTTATTTTGGTATAAAGACACCCGCCTTATACATGGATTAATCAAGGCTATATAATGCTCGAACTAGTGCAACACGAACTTTGAGATGGCAAGAAAATTCAGCCAAATCGGTCAAAGTACCATAGAGGTATCGAAGAGGGTTGGATGTATAAGACAGTTCAACCACAAGGTGTTTTTAATAAGCTACAACTAAGCTTAGACTTCCTCCATGACCAAAGTAGTATTTTTGAAGGAAAACATGACAATCTGATCGGGCATATAGGATCCTGATTAGGCATGAATCAGTTATGAGTGAGCATTCAAACTGATACGACATGCCTGCTGGCAAAGCATCAAATTACTCAAATCAGGAGGACTGAGTGATCCAAACCGCATCGGATATCTTGTCCAAGAGTCCGTTATGTGAGACTCTCACTGGGGACTCCTCAAAATTTACATGGTGATTCATGTCAGAACGTAGCACAAAGTAATCGGACCTAGTAATTGGATGAGCACACTGGCTCATCTCAAAAAAGCATCCCCCAATGGGGATTCCTCAAAGGAATACAAAGTAGCTCTTATATGAGGGAAATAAAGGCATACCAACCTATGGAAGGGGATTTGTAAACACACCTAAAGAGGTGACCCAACTAGGGATTTTTAATGCGAGTATGAAGGTACTCCGCTTAGGCAAGGATCAGCTAGATAGGTTGAGTGTTGTAGCCAATGCAACATGCCTCTTTCTGACAAAGTGATAAGAATTACTCACACTGTGGGATGTAGAGGTGGTCAGACTATGATGATGGTCTACTCATGAAAATGTCTAGCCTTTAAGCTAAACCACATCCATAAACAGATCTCAACTGCATTCATTCAAAGCACGTAGGACAAACACGTATTCTACATTCATAAGGATGAAAGGGATGCATATATCAACCATTCTAGCGAAGAGCGGGAGCAGTAGTCTTCAGACCGTACGTAGGGCATATCGACAATAGACAAGGTAAGAAAAAGATGACACTTTTATTATAAAGATTGGTGGCTACACCAGGTATAAGCCACCCATAAGACATTCACTTTGCCCAAAATGCAAGTCGACAATCAAATGAAGAGAAATATAGGGTTTCTCCTATATAAAACTATTGTGAACTATGAATGATTTACTAAGAGATTCAACATAATCACCATAAGTAGCTCTTACAATGAAGAGACAACTAAAACACACATTCTTTATTTCTTCAAAAACTCAATTACAAAGTGCATACTCTTCAAAAAGCATTTTTTTTCATAAAGTACAAAGAGTGCAGAAAAATGAGCTAAGAAAAATATCTCTTCAAGTATTTTCCATTGATAGGGGTGTTGGAGAAGATCCATTTGCATCAATCAGCAACAAGGGTAGCTCAACTTTCAGATGAAGTGCTACTAGAGCGTAAAGTTTGTGGGTGAAGAGCACACGAGACTGCAAGCCTTTGTTCCAAAGGATAGGCTGCCCAGAGGGTTGATGCATAAGGTGTGAAAATACATGGGAGAAGGGCGCACGTACAAAGAGGCAAATCACCATCTGAGAATGGACTGTCGAACCTAGAAGGTCAACACATAGAGTGTGTACGGACGTCGTTGGATACCCACATATATCCCATAGAAGGGAATATACCACACTCATCTAAAGTGAATGGGAGGAGCATATCCATAGAAAGGTGCTTAGTTTTGGGCTCTACGTAGAATGGGTAGTAAAAAAGCATGATAGGAAAGGAAATGGATTTCTTACAAAGGGAAAGTATCAATCAAAATTGACTCCCGTGAATCGAGATATTGTAAAGGCTGGCCAGACAATATGTGTTAACCAAGGGATGCTTAGTCATAAAGCTAAGCTCAAATCATATAAGAAGAGGGTATATTCTACTCTCACTATAATAGGAGGAATGAATGTATCTACCACATTCACTTATGATGGGTGGGACACGTTCTTTTGGACTCGCTCGAAGAGATGGGCCCGAAGACGAAGGGTAAGAGAAGTGCATGGATTCTTTTATATCGATTACTGAGTACACTAGGTATAAGCCACCCTTAAGACTTCCAATTTATTTGTATCATTGTCATGAGAAATTTTAAAAAAAAAATTGAGTGATTTTGAATTGATTGGAAGGTCCAAAATAGTGAAATTTGGCTCATGGTCAATTTTGGGGCATCTGGGCTAGACTTGAGTTTGGATTGGGCTAGGGTTTGGGTTTGGTTCAATTGATGGTTCAAATTGGTTCAAGGGATTGTGATGAAGGGTTTTGGATATCAATTGGGTTGAAATTATGGAGTTATGAGGTTGAATTTAGTGACATTTAGACTTTAAGGCAAAATTGGGAATTTTAATTTAGGTGGGATTTGGGTGAGGTTTGAGTTTAGGTTAAGACCCATTGAGGGAAAAAATTGATCAAGGAGAATGCTATGAGGAGTTTGGAACATAAAATTGGGGAAATAGAATCGGTTTTGGGGTTCAATTTGAGGGAATTTGAGTATACGGTCAAAATTAGGAATTTTAAGTGGGAATGGAATTTTGGTTTGAAATTGGGTTCAATTGGGCTTTTATTGGGTTTCCATTGGGATTGGGCATACTGAATTTTGATTTGAAATTGAAATTGCGGAGGATTGAATTCAAACTGGTGAAAATTGGGGGTGATTTAGGGTAATTGGGCCTTAAAGGGCAAAATTGTGATTTTGGTCAAAATTGGTCAAGTTGGTCAAATTGGACTTCATGAGCGATCAAGATTGGTTTTAGGGGTGTTTGAAATGATTTTGAAGGTTTTGGGAAAATTTGGGCCATTAAGGGCATTTTGGTAATTTTGGGAAAGTTAGGTGTATTTTGAGATATTTGGAAATTTTAGAATGTCTTGGGTAAATTGAGTGGTTTAATTGAGTTTGAGATGGTTTTTGAAAAAAATTGGGCAGTTTGGATAATTTTTGCGTTTTAAGGGTAGTTTAGACACGAGCATAAAAATAGCATGGAAGATAGTAGGGTTTACGTCATAACGAACTACAACCTCAGAGTCTAAAATAAGTTTGGCTTTAGATAACACAACATAGTTATGCAAAAACCTATAGATAAGTTGATGATTTATGTCGTTATATACAGGCTACCACAAATTACTACTTCCTGTTATTTATTTCTATGGAAATATGTGTTTTTGAAGATCTGATTTCTCTCTCAAAGTTGTTCTTCTGTACATCCTTGTCATGCTTCCCATGGTGTTTGCTCCACATTGAAGTGACAGCTCTAGGTCTTCAGGTTTTAGGGTTTTACAGTTCTGTTTTCAAGATTTGTTGTTGTTCAAGTATTATGGAAGGGTTAAAGTTGACTAGAGTGACACCGGTTAGGATCTCACTGTTCCCTCATTCTGGTACCACTATTTTATTTCAAATTTACTTAGTTTAAACGAGTTAATTGGCATCAATTTTTGATGTCACGTGTGTGAGATGTCCACCTGAGCGTATTGGGGTAACACTTCAGGCATATATGTTTCCCGTAGCTCAAGACATTTGTTTGAGACCCACTGATGCATTTTGAGGGGCACGTCACAAAGGTCATTCTGCTAGGCTTTGACTTTTTCTTTGGTGAAGGCCGAGCGACATTTTGCACGTTGGATGACTCTGATCAGGCCAACAATTGTTACACATCATGTTACACATGAAATTGGTTTGAATTGACCCAATCTTCAGTAAAATAGTGCAAATTACCACGAATGACGAAACAAACCACTCCAGTGCGTCTAGAACGTCAATTTTACCTAGGGGTTATTCATTTTATCACGATGATGTGTTCGACAAAAATGTGCGTGTAGATATTAATTGAATAATAATAATTATTATGTTATAATAATAGTATTAATATATATATATTTTTAAAACCCTTATCTCTCTATATTATCTCTTACGCCTGCACTTCTCTTGAGCCGCACAACATCCCCATCTCCTTCTTCACAAATCATCTTGGTCGAAGCTCCTCTACTCACGACCTGAAGACTCATGGCCAGCGGTCATCATTGGCATTCATCGCTGGGAAATGCCACCGAACAATGATGTCTTGTTCTCCTTAGCACTGATACCTACAAGAAGGAACCCAACCAAGCTTCTTCTCAATTGCCACCCTTGTTGTGCTCAAAGCTCCGCCATCCGAGACTACACCGGTATTCTCCAACACCGGCAACCAGATCCAGCCAACCTCAGCCCCTTGCTGCATAGAGATTCGATCTTCTCGCCTACTTCCGTGTTTTTCTCATTTGCAGCCCCTCCTTGTTTGCCTCCTTCCCTGGCTGAGCCTTATTTTTGGCTCCTCTTCTGTTGGCAAAGCTTCCTCTGCCAATGAAACCTTTGATGAAAAGGTTCTTGTCATCACCTCCTTTGTATGTAAAACTTAAGACTACACACTTCCCTCTCCCTTGTCGTAGCGCAAAACATTTGTGGGGTGGCGATAGTGCTGCAATGCAAAATTTGACGTTCGACCACTCCTCTTAAAGGTACATTTTGGTCATATTTTCGATGCCAAAATTAGTCATTTTTGGGTACTTTGCATACCTCACCAACTCAATTCCCTCGTTGGCTTGTTTTGTTGTTTTTATGCATGTTCTACGAGATATACTGGAGCACAAGCCTGACGCCGACGTCTTGGAGCAAGCCTTTAGGTTAAGACTTCTTGTGCATGAACAAACACCCCTCGTAGAATTGAGTGTCCCATTTATTGTGAGCCTTAGTTCAAGTTCTTATGGGTCAGAATCCCTCACTCCCCTTGCTTTGGGTTCCCCAGCTTTACTTGGAAAAAATGGTAGGTCGGACTTGACAAAGCAAGATAAGCTTTGTAGCTAGCTCTCTTTGCAAAGTCTGAAGGAGTTCACAAAATGGGAAAAACTTTGTAGCTAACCCATTTCGTGATGTCGTGGAGAGTTTCCCCTTCCAAGATATGAGAAGCAATGCTCCACTTTTCCTTACCAGAGCAAGAGGCGGCGATGCCGCATATCCAAGGGTCTAAACCTTAAGTTTCTCAGATGAGGTCCTTAGCTCAAGCCTGGTTTGAAATTTGCATTTTGGTTTGCTCCACATTGCATTTTTTCTTGGTGCATATTGCATTTCACTTTGCTTTCACCGGCCACCCTGGCCAGGTGAGCATTTCACTTCGCTCCGATCGCCTGCCCCGACTCGACGAGCATTTTGCTTCTTTCCAATTGCCCAACCTGGCCCGATGAGCCTCTCACTTTGGTTTGATCAACCACTCCAGCCCGACCAACTGATCACTTTGGTTTGACTGGAAACCACGTTCCGGTCGACCAATCACTTGTATGTTAATTTGCTTTTGCATTATATCACATGCTTGCCTGTTTGCATGTTGCATCTTGTATGTGTTAGCTTGCATGATCATCATCATTTGCTTGTGTTGCATTTCTTCCGGCTGCTCCCATCATGACATGCCTACCTTCAGGTCATTTCCTTAGTGGCATACCCTCTTTTTGGGTCACTGCCATCACGACATGCCCACCTTCAGGTCGCTGCCTTATCGGTATACCACTTATTTGGGTTGTAGCCGTCACAACATGCCCATTCCTATAAGTCACCACCTTCACAACATACTCTTTATCACTACTTATATGTTTTAATATGTTTGCATGGATAACGAGCTAGGCTCGTTAGAAGAGTGACCCTGTGTTGGTCGTGATGCCTTAACAAGCATTGCTTGCTGGGTTGATCTGGTGAGTAATGCGAGTTAAGTCATCGAGATTGACACGATTATGACTATTGTAAAAATATAATAAATTTAACTTGTGTCACGGATCTTCGTGACACCCTTTAGATCCTTTGAATCTTTAGAATGGGGTCGTTATGGCAACCCCATCAAAGTCATACTATACTTAGACTTACCCGACACTTAGATACTAGGTTGACACAATTTTCATTAGATGGCGTGCTCGGCTAATATTTAGGGTGCTAGGCAGTTTTTTTAATGTCTGACTATTATTTTTTGTTGGATTGGTTTCCCTAGCCAGATATCTTTCATTTGCATTGTGCTTGTGGTGTGACTGCATGTTGCATATGTGCGGTAGTATGCTAGGGTGTTCTTCTGCAGGGAGTAATGCCTATTTGTATGCACACACATAGGTACCACTATGGTGGTTGCATGTAATGATTTCTGACCCTTTTGCTTGCAGGTGTTATTTAGCTCCCCCACTTATAAGGCATGGCTCATTATACATTATATACATGTGAGCTTTTTTGCTAACACTTATTTTCATGTAGGATTGAGTCTTTTATTTTCTTATGTACTTTTAGAGTATAGGAGTGTCCAATCGTAAAAATAAGATGCGGGCACAGGTTCTGAGACGTTTAGCGCGGGAACCACATAGAGGGGACTAGGAGCAGATGCTCGTGCCTTGAATCTTAATTCTGCATTTCTATATTGATGTCTAAAATTTTTACCGGACATGTATATGCGGAGTCTGGCCGCTCTATTTCCTTTCTGGGATATGTTGCCAACCCAGCGGCACCGGCCTGTTTATTATTTTTATTTGGCTTATTTTACTTTTTGTTACATGTTTTCATGCTTGCACATCTGCATGTGTTTTCCTTATTTCTTTCTCTGATCTGGGATTTAACGATGTACATAGGCTCTTTAGGATGTAAAATCCTAATTTTTCTACTTCAAAATCCTAAATAAAATTTTCAAAATAATTAAAATTTAGGATTAAATTATTCAAGATTTAAAAATTTTTCATTTACTTTCTTGCATTTATTAATAGAGCCACCATAATACTTAAGGACAACTTTAGATAACTGCATTCATATTTACATGTCCTAAGGAGTTCCCGTGCTTCTCCAACCTCACTGGCCCAACATACCTTTATATAGGTGGTTGTCTAGCGGGCCTAGGGTGCTAGAAGGCTCCCCGACCCTGACGGGGTGTAAGCCCTTTTGTTTGGAGTGTTTCTAGCTTTGTAGCTTGTCGACACAATTTTAGGGGGTCCTATGGAAGCTGTCGGTCGCTGGAATGGAAATTTTGATGCACACTTCAGAAGGGCATTTAATATATATGTATATATATATATATATATATATATATATATATATATATATATATA
>JXCR01118165.1:66824-88715 GCA_002079205.1 Phalaenopsis hybrid cultivar | reverse complement strand
ATATATATATATATATATATATATATATATATATATATATATATATATATATATATATATATATATATATATATATATATATATATATATATATATATATATATATATATATATTGTTTAGAAAAATATGAAATCATACTGATCCCATAACTTTCAAATTTTAGATGAAAGATCACTACACCTCAAGCTATGTATTTATTTCAAAAGATTAACAAATGACATGAAAGTGGAGCTCAATCAAATAAACTACAAAATATATGATATCAGCTAAACAATTTTATTATAAGCCAACAAGTTCTCCTATTTAATATGAAAAATTTAATAAGGTTTATATTAAGTTGGGTTCTTTAAAGTTTTCTATAAGGGAAAGTACTTATAGTTAATTACATCTTAGATAAATGAAGTCACCTAAGAAAACTCTCGATAAAAATAAGGGAATATTGTCTTAAGGAATTTCAAAGGATAGGACTTTTTAAAGAGATCAGACAAAGAAGTGTGAAAGGGGAACGACTCAAATTTGGAATATTTTATTTTGGGAATCCTAAGGAAGAAGAACTAGGGGATGTCATGGATAATGAGGAAAACTTCAGTGACTTCCCAAGCAATCCTATGGTTTGGTTTCAATTTAGAGGAGAATTATTTACATGTTTAATCCTGTCAATTTTTATTAATTAGGACTTACATTCATGTGAAACGATCATGCAAATAGCCTGAAATATGTGAGGATTTAGGTCATGACGAACGACAACCTCATAATTCTAAAACGAATTAAGGCTTATATTGTGTAACAAGACTATACAAAGACCTAAAAATAAGTTCAGGATTTATGTTGCATAAGGCGGATAACCTCAAAATCCTGTGGCTTGTTGTTTAATTCTAAGGAATGGTTTAGCTGGTGTAAACATGTTTTGCTGTTGAAGATGGACGTGCCACCCATGATGCTAGCTCCAAGCTCCTCGTCGTAGCAAGTTTAAATTTTCTAATGGGTCTAGTCATGATGTCAAATCAAGTGTTTCCTAAGGTTATAGTTATTTAAATATCATGGGAGATGTTAAAGTTGACTAGAGTGACACCGGTTAGGATCCCACGGTTAGCTCATTCTAGTATCACTATTTCCTTTTGAATTTACTTATCTTAAACAAGTTGTGAAACCCATATAAATCGGAGAGATCTTGTTAGCATCTGTGGATTACCTCCTCTGAGGGACTCTCGTAAATTCAAAATGATGTTTTATGTTGAGTGAAATTTCAAAGGATTTATGGTTACCTTTGAAACAATTTAGTTTAGATTTTTGAAAATGTTGATTAATTTTTTAAAAAGTTATTTCGATTTTGCAAGAAAAGTAGAGTACACATCGAAGCAATTATGATATTTTGCAGCGAAAGTAAATTGACAGGAGTTAAATAACATTGTAAAAGCGTACCTATCATCTTCTAGGCATTCTCGCTGAAAGATTAGCTTTTGCAACATGTATATAATTTTGCAAAAATTTAAATAAATTGCAATAGTAGAGAAGCTGTATCTAACAGACTCCAAACTATGACTTATTGATTCCCGAAAGATCTTAATGGATGATTTTAGAACAAAATATAGTAAGTGCAATTTGTACTTCAAAATATTTAAGAAATTCTAAAGTGTTAGGGGAATACCTAAACTTCTTTAAAAATCCATTGAAATAATTGAGTTCATTTTGAACTTAAAATATTGTTCTACTAATCATCCGAGGTCAAATTAAAATTACCCCATTACTCGATGAACTTTGACATTTTAACCGCACGAGGACAGGGTACTCAATTAATCAGTTGATATTTAACTTAAAAGTTATGTAGGTTAATGCCCCTAAGGCAAGTTTCAGTCAATAAAGACCTTAGTATCCATCATTAAAGCTGAGCTTATAGTGTTAATCATCAATCACATTATCCTCTAAATCCCTTCAAATGAATTAAATATCAAGCCTAGATCACTACTAAGCCCTTTAAATCTAATGGGAGAAAGATTGATAAGTATTAAAATTTTAATTTGGGTGATATGGATTCTAATTAAAAGGAGTCAGGTCATCTTTAATTGTGGACTTAATCATAAGTGAAACATCATCTCCTTAGCTTAAGCCCATCACTTAGAAACCATTTGATTTTGATTAACTTCCAAATTTTGATAATTTAGAAAATTTCTAATTTTTTTCTTATCATGGAAAAATGGCAAGTTGGTTTCTACTTTTTACCAATTATGTTTCAATCATCCAAACATATTCATTAGCATCAAAATTACCCAATTTCTGTTTGGTTAATCCTAAATTTTGATTAAGGAACCAAAATCCAAAATGACCACTTTATCTTTGGGGCTCTTTACCTCATAATTCATTAGGCACCACTCAAACGACTTAAGAGATTTTAGAGTACCCTATCCATAGAGTAATTATAACATTAGAGGAGAAAAATGTGGTTTTCAGATTTTAATTTAAATATTTATTATTTTTAACTTTAGAAAATAGGATCTTCAAAATTAATTTATTTAATCAATAAAAAAAAAATTTGATTATGGAAAAATTATTAAAGGTTTCCTTAGGCCACAGAAATACTTAGACAAAATTTCCTCATTTTTTTAATCAAATCTTTAGTTTAATTATTTAATTAATTATTGATTTTTATGATTTAATTTGAATGGAAAATATGTTTTATTTATAAAAATTATTTTTTATATTTTTATTGAACCGCTCTAAGTCGAAAAAACTCATAGAAACAAATTTTATATTTTTATGATTTTTTAATTTATTTATTATGATTATTTTAACAAGAAAATAGAAAAAAAATGTCTCTTAAGCCTTTGGAAATTTATTTTTTAACATAGAAAATTTAGAAAGAAATATTTTATTAAGTCTTAAGTAATTAGGAAGCATTTAAACACATTTTAAAATATTTTTGTATTTTTGAAATTTTTAACTATTTTAATTAGTTTTAATTCAAAAGAGAGGCCAAAAAGAAAATAATTTATCAAACATGACTTTTATTTCTCCTAAGTGCTCTTGATCACAAGGAATTCAAAAGACATCTTTTCATAGTTTTTCTAAGTGTATTTAGTTTACTATAATTATTTTTGTACAAAAGTATAATGTTTCTTAGAAAATCAACTTTAGTGCTTAAACTTAATCAAATATTTTTTAAATTTTTACAGTACTTTAATATGATTTTTATGCATAATGTGGAATTAATTTTGTTAAATTTTTATTAATATTTAAATTATATGAATTAGTATAATATATACACACTTAATTAAATATAAAAATTTACAAAATTATTAAAGCTATCATGATATTTTTCATAAGCTTATCTGACCACAAGAAACCTACTAAAATTTATTCCATAATTTTCCAAGTGATATTTCAATCTATACAATTAATTTAAGCCAAAATAGCCATATTAGCTTGAAAATTAGGGTTAGAAGCACTGGGACGTCCTCTGACCTTGGAACGATCAGAGAACATAGCCTCAGTCATGAGGAATAAAGCCTCAAGATTTCAAGCTATGGTGGGCAATGCTTAGCGATAATAAATTGAAATACCACAGAGAGTATTTAATTAATTAAAAATTAAAGAGTCAACAAAAAACTTTTATTTTTATTCCACATTATTTACCTCTGTTCACTCCGCAAGAAAATATTTTTATTTTATTTTAATGATTTTTATACACAAAGTTATGACTTTTCAAAGTTTTGGAATCAAAATAAATCAGAAATCCCTAATTTTCTACTTATCCAACTCAGCCGCCGCGTCAACCTTGTCCGGTCTGAGCTTTACAAGCAGCTATCCGCCATTTTATACAGCTAAACACATTAGCTACCATGCAGCCCTGTGGTTCACGTACCAAGAGTTTGTTAGACTTAATCTCCTCCATTCATTGAATGAACGAACGATCAGACGACTCCCCATCATCATCCTCAAATGACCTAACTCGTAAGCCGTTCAAACTAAAATCTTAAGATCTCAAGCTAGACTCAACCAAATCACTTTGGGTTTGTTCCTACACTTTGATCTATGTGAGACGAACATATCTATGTGGCTTATACGATATGAAATACAGTAAACACGTTTGGAGAATCAAAATAGGCTCAGATTAGGGTTAGAGCTTTATACCTTTGTTTGAGAGGGGAGGCCTCAATCAGATGGTTTTAACAGCTTTGATTGGGTCCAACAAACCTCCAGATGAGCTCTTAGGCCTAGGTGAATTATATAGGAATGATTTTGATCAAGGCCATTTTCAGGTGTTGATTTAGAGCTCGGTTAGAGGCTGTTTAGGAGGGGCTTTTGTGGGGAATCAAATCCTCTCACTGTGGTGTTGGTGTGGGTACAATTAATTGAACTTTGATGGATTGTGGAGGATTGGGGAAATATTTTCTAGTTTGGGCTGAAATTTTGAACTCAAAATTGAGCTCGCAAAGTGGGAATCAGAGGGGGAAAATAATGAGATTGAGCTGAGGAGTTCTTAGAGAATCTCTGGAAGCATTTGGACAGAGTTTCCCTAAGGAATTTGCTAGCATTTTCTTATGGCCGTGGAGGGTGTGGTTTAAACAGAAGTTGCTATGGTGTCTCTCAGGACAATATGAGATGGACAGAGTGCTATGTAGGTGGAGGGAAGAAAGGCTCTAATAGCCAATCAAGATTAGCCAGCTCAGGTGAGTTTAATTTTGGGTTTTGGTGAACTTGGGCTCCTTTGAGGTGACTTTTTTTGGCAGATGAGGTGGTGGCTAGCCATTTTCTAGTCACCTCTTAACTCAGGGAGGTCTGGGAGTGGCTAATTATGATTAACTCCCAAGGGTAAGCAATGATGGCAAAGATATTTCATGTTTTAGCCAAATTTGTGGTGAAATCCATTAAATCAAGGAACCATTGGTCCATAGCTCATGTAGGGTTGGCTAGGTGAGTCTATCATGGTCACTAGTGTGCACTTGGTGGCTGGAGTGGCCCTTGGTTGGCCATTTTAGCTTTGCTTGGTCAACTTTTGTGCATGGGTTCAATTTGGGTCAAATTGGCATGAATTTGAGCTTGAATTTGGCTATCCATGACATTGAACTCAATTGATTGATTAGGATGATATATATGATTGTCAAAAAGAGTTTGGAATAGATTTAGAGTGATTTTGAATTGATTTGGAGGGTCAATTTGAAGGATTTTGTACATTTGGTCAATTTGGAGATGTTGGGTGAACTTGAGTTTATGTTAGTCTAGAGTTGTGATAAGTCCAAATTGAGGGTTCAAAGTTGTCTAGAGGAATGTTATGAAGAGTTATCAACATTAACTGGGTGTCAATTTTAGGATTTGGGCATTCAATTTGGTGACATTTGGAGACATGGCCAAATTGGGGCAAAATTGGGGCTTTGGATCTGGGTGAAATTGAGCTCAAAGTATGGGTTAATTGGGTTGGTATTTGGTATGAATTGAGTTTTTTCATGATGAATTTGAGTTTAGAATTGAAATTGGGAGAAATTGGAACCAAATCGATGGACATTTGGAATGAATTAGGGTAATTGGGCCTTTAAGGGTAATTTGGGGTTTTTTGTCAAAGTTGGCCAAATAATTAAATTGAGTTCAATTGAATGGTCCAAATTGATTTTGAGGACATTTGAAATGATTTTGAAGGTTTTGGGAAAGTTTGGGCCACCAACGGTATTTTGGTAATTTTGGCAATTTTGGGGGTATTTTGGTAATTTTGGCCATTTTGGGAGGTTTTGGGCAATTTGGGTGGTTTCAAACAGTTTGAGATGATTTTTGAACAAATTTGGGTATTTTGGGTGAAATTGGGAATTTTGGTCAAACTTCGGGTTTGCGGGTGTTTTGGTAAATTGGGTAGGTTTAAGGGGCAAAAGGCTATATTATGTTTTTTGGTGAAATTGAGGTGTCAACCACCCTATTTGAGCTATGGACCAATGGAAGCTTCATTTGGGTCCTTTATGTGCTGGTCTTATGTAAGCCCTGGCCTAGGGCTAGTGGGTCTAAGGGATCACCTATATGAGTCTTCCAAAAGATGAAGGGATCATAACTAGGTAGACTTGGGTTTAAGGTAGTGAGTGAAAGTGTAATGTGCAAGGGTGTGAAAGTGTACAAACTAGCTTAAGACCAACACCCAGAGTCAACCCAAAGGCTAAGAAATACTATGGGAACTCTCCGTGGGCTACCTTATAGTTGCCTCACCTACTAAGTGCTAGAGGTTAAGACCGTATATAAAACTTCAAGTTGAGCAAAGAATAGTTTAGAATTTCTTACGGTGAGGATTCCTTTCTAGCCCTCTAGGAATAGTCAACATGAAAGTCCTATGGCTAGACTCTAAGCTACTAAAAAGGAAAAACTTGACCTCAATCAAATTTGAGGTCAACAAATGGACCCTCAATAGGTGGGGTGTGTCGGGCAAGCACAACACACGTATTGGCGTTGATCGACGAGATCAACAAAACCATCATAGACTTATAAGTAAACAAACTTAGAATGAAGTGCATAATTGAGTGACAGTTTTTTCCAATGGGGAATCAGCAAGTGCATACTCGATTGAAATTAATGATTTGTAACTCTCATTAGGGATTATAAGGAAAGGAATTCTAAAAACGACCATGATGGTCATAATGAGGATTCAATTTGAACTTGATTGTTCAAAAACTTTGATTTTGATTGTAATGGTTTGGGGGGATGGGAATCAGAATTTAGGTACTGACCCCAAGATGGAAATTGAAATTTAGGTATCAACTATAGAAAGAGAATCAGATGCCTTACTCCATTCAAGGTGTTCATAAACTGTTCTCAAAGATTTGAGGATAAGATGCCTTAACCTACCTCAAAGATTTGGGTAGAGAATCGGATGCCTTACTCAATTTGAGGTGGTCTTAAACCGATCTCAAACGACTTGAGAGTAGGATACCTTAATCCATTTAAGATGGCCTTAAAACCATCTCAAAAGATTTGAGAATATGATGCTTTATTCTATTTAAGGTGGTCTTAAAATTATTTCAAAGATTTGAGAATAGGATGCCTTACACCACTTGAGGTGGTCTTTTATCTATCTCGATGATTTGGGTTAAGAATTGGATGCCTTACTCCATTTACGGTGTTCATAAATTGATCTCGAATTATTTAAGAATAGGATGCCTTACTCCGTTTAAGGTAGTCTTAAACCTATCTGAAAGATTTGGGTAAAGAATCAGATACTCTACTCCATTTAAGGTGGTCTTAAACTGATCTCGAAAGATTTGGGTCACATTAGGGAGGAAAGCTTTGGAACTTATATCCAACCTAAGAGCTGGAAGAAATACCTGATTGAGAAGGAAAGCTCGAGGATTCATATCTAAATCAAGAGCTGATCGGAAACATATTACTACGTTGGGAAGAAAAGAATTGAGACTCACGTATAACCCAAGAGGTAGCAGGAAAATATATCGGTCACACTAGGAAGGAAAGCGCTAGGACTCACATCTAACCCAAATGTTGGCAAGGAAAATATCTGTTATGTCGGGGAAGAAAGCACTGAGTCAAATATCCAACTCAAGAGCTGATTTGAAACATATCATTACATTGTGAAGGAAAGTATTGGGACTCACATCCAACCCAAGATGCAGAGGGAAAATATATCGCTCAGGCTAGTAAGGAAAGCTCTAGGACTCACATCCAACGTAAATGATGATAATGAAAATATCTGCTATGTTGGGGAGGAAAGCGTTGGGACACATCCAACCCAAGAGGTAGTGGGAAAATATATAGGTCACACTAACAAGGAAAGCTCTGGGACTCATATCCAACCCAAATGGTGATAAGAAAAATATCTGCTACATTGGGGAGGAAAGCTCTTGGACTCACATCAAACCCAAGAGGTAGCGGGAAAATATATGGGTCCGCTAGGAAAAAAAGATATGGACTCATATCCAACCCAAATGGTGAGAAGCAAAAAAACTTCTACGTTGGGGAGGAAAGCGTTGAGGCTCACATCCAACCTAGGAGGTTGTGGGAAAATATATGGGTCACGCTAGGAAGGAAAGCTCTGGGACTCACATCCAACCCAAATGGTGATAAGGAAAATATCTACTACTTCAAGAAGAAAAGTGCTAGGACTCACATCCAACCCAAGGAGTAGCAAAAAAATATATCAGTCACGCTAGGAAGGAAAGCTCTGGGACTCACATTTAACCTAAATGATGACAAGAAAAATATATAATCTTGGTACTGATCCCAAGAGCAACATGAAAATAGTGTAGAGAATTGGTGGTGTTAAACTTATAGATATGTGACAGGTGATAATTGACATTGATGAGGAAAATTTGTGAGACTTTGTGCAGAGTGTGAAATTCTACAGGGATTGAGAGGAAATTGGAGCTGATAAGGGTAGTCGTGCTGCATAAGAAAAGAGTAAGAGACCTCAAACTCGAGAGAAACAAACTCAACAAAACTTATCATTTTCTTCTCTTGTTGTCTTTATCAAATTTAATTATCATAGTATATTTTTAAAATTTATTCTTTTTTTGGTTGATTTTCAAAAACAAGTTTAAAATTTAATATCAAACTTTTGTTATGTTGTTCTTCATTCATTATAATTTAGAACCAATGTATGGTTCCACAACTCTTTATCAATCACACAAAAGGGCAATTTGACAAATATGTTTAACTCTGAAAGAAAGTTCATTAATCTGCTTCAAACAAGTGTTACAGCTGAATACATGCTGAAAGCATCAAGAGAAATAACATGTTGAATACATCTGAAACATCATATGCTGAATAAATATCAGACACGTCATATGCTGAATACATATCATATATGCTGCTTTGACACAGTACATAAGGTGAAAAAATTATCTATCTGTCCTCTATCGGATTAGCCCCTGATCAAGCTGACCTACCAAGCCATGCTCAAGAACAAGAATTCCTTTTACGTGTACTTATAGGTGCAACCATCTCATATCAGACACATCATATGCCCGTGTGGTACTTTGTTGTCATCCATTCTTCTGAATGTCACAGACACTTTGCGGTGTCGTACCCCCGGAATGCAGTGCTTGGCTAAGTCTGCTCCATTTACTTTAAGTATTAGTATTGAACCCATCATTAGTAGGGCGCGGCTCCTCTAACTCTGGATTTAGTTGGAACCCATACGGTACTTTGTTGTCATCCATTCTTCTGAATGTCACATACATTTTGCGGTGTCATACCCCCGGAATGCTGTGCTTGGCTAAGTCTGCTCCATTTTCTTTAAGAATTAGTATTGAATTCATCAGTAGTGGAATCTCAATAGATCCTCTGAACTCCCTAGGGTCGATAACGTCAATTTCTTTTCTAAATAGAACATTTCTTCTGCTAATGAAGGACATTATGCAGAAGGGCCTTACAAAATCATGATTGTCTATATGACGAGGAATACAATCCCCTTCATCATAGGTTTTGATTATACAACTATTGGGAATGCAATCAGCTGGTAGTATACTTCATATGAACATCCTCTTGATCATTATCTTTATTTTAAAAGGCATAGGATCCACCTCATCATTTCTTAAGATGTCTTGAGGGTTGCCTTGCCTATCTTTGGTGAAATTATAGCAACAACCACATTGAATGGTTATCATGCCTTCTCTGCGCATCCACTTTTGTGGTTCTGAATAAGTTCTCTTGATTAGCAGACCAGCTTGACCTTTGTCTCTCAGGTCAAAAACACAGTCTAGAATTCTTCTTTCATCACTTTCAAAAAAGACTCTTGTATACAACTCCAGGCCTTCCAGAATGTTGAAAAATTTTCCTTATATTTCTTCATAGAATTCAAATTATCATTTTCTTAACTTTATTCATCTTTTGCAGTTCTGTCGTGGGGATCCTCTAAGATTGTCGAGGCGGATCCCTCATCTCCACATCTATAGGATACCATTTCTAAATTAGCTCCGTAGGTAATGGAATATATGATTCAGTGTCCGGGTAAACTATCTCCTGGTGTCCTATGTTAGCAGCTATGAACTCCTCAAAAGAGCTGTAATGATCTTAGTGGAGAACATCGCATTTTGGGCATTCCTTGAAAGCTCTTCCTATTGATTCTTGTGTAGGAACATCAACATTGCAAATTGGGTAACCCCTATAAAGTTCATCTGGTACTGCTGGTAGTATCTGCTCTGTAGGAACTCGTCCTCCATAGCAGGCCGACTAGTAGAGGTCTCTCTCACGCAAGGATAATAAATTTTCCCCTCAAGAATCATGGTGAGTGTGTTTTCTGCCTCCCTCAATCGTTTATTTCTTCACGTAGAAAAGCTCTGTGCTTGTGACGATTAGCATTTCAATGTTGAGTTCTTTTTAGTGGTGCATTTGATACCCTTTCATCGTCAGCATCAATTAGATTTCCCGTTGATGTGGTTATCATGGATTTTAAATGACTAGTCTCCCCCATCAAATTCTGTTGTGTTATCACTTTCTCTTTTATCAGAGAAAAGTCTTCTTTAGTATTGATCCTCAACAGTCACGGTAGTCCTTCTTTCTCTTGACGGATGACTATGTCAATCAGGGGACCCTCATAGTTTACATTGAGCTTCCCTTTCTCTGTTCAGTGCAAGATTCAAGTTGTCTCTAAAGGCAAAAAGTAGCTTTCGTTCCGACATGTTTCTGCAGAAGACAGAAAAACATCAGTGCACTGAAATTCAGCATGAACAAGAAAAAGAATGAAGCAATTATTAAACACAAGTTTTAATTTGTACAGGTGCAAATTTTCTATTGAATTTATTGGAATTTTAAAATTAAAGACAAAAGGAGAAAATTAAAGTGAATAAAATCCAAAATTTTCATTTTATTAAGGTTAATTTATTACAAAATTTTGGACCGAGTCACAGACACTTGGCTAAATAAAGAACCCCGGAAAAATCAAAATTTCAAAAGGAATCTTGATTTCAAGTAGCGTCATGATACACCAAAAATATATGCATTTTTATACCCATATTTTATACTCATTTTTGGTGACATTGCACTTTAATGGAAGGTATTTTTTATGTTTTATTGTAGGTTGTTAATTTTGAGTACTTCGAGTAAAAGGGAAGCAGAAAGGATGAAATTTGGAGTCAAAATGCAGATTTTTAAAAATTGTTCAATGCTGACAGCGCTAGGCTGGGCGTCGACGGTGCTGTTTGATAGAGAAGACGAATTTAATTAGATGGCCATTGGTGCCGATGGTGCCAGTGTCAGTGCGGAACCCATTTCTAGAATATTCGATGAATTTGGACACTTTTTGAAGAGTTTTTGGATGCACCTATTGAAGAACCGACCCTAGGCTCTATTTAGAGCCGAAATTGATCAGGAAAGTGCCCCCCTTTGCCCCTCTTCGGGCTCCTCTGCTCGTTCTTGGTTGTTCTTCGCCCCTTTTCGTGCCACTTTACTTCCTTCCATGCCATTCCACACCATTAGTCATTTATTTTCTTTATAATTTTTAGTTTTATTGGTGAGTTTAAGTGTGAATTACTCCTTAGGAAGTGTTGGAGAGGGAGAGAAGTGAGAGATTTCTTCTTCCTACATTTCCTAAGATAGGTTACGAAGGATTTGCTTTGAGAAAAAGTTTCAGATAAGTGTTTTTTGTTTATTATTGTTGTATGAACTTCCTTTTATATATGAAATTTGTGTTTTGTTGTATATATCTCATGAAATTTGAGTAGTTTCTTTTTTCTTTCTCCCTACTCTGAGATATGGATAAATGAAGAGATAATTTGGATGTGCTAATATTAAAATTTAAAATAAATTGTGATGGTTTTTCAACTTCTCTCTTAATTTACTTTTTAATCTAGACAATTGAATTATTAAAATATGTTGTGAAACATATGATCCGAGAAATGGAGTATGAGTTCTACAATAGAGTGATAATCACATTTACGTCCATGAAGGAGGATTTCAATCATGCAATTAAGTCCAAATAAATAGGGAAATATACTTTCTTGGGTGTAGAATTAGAGATTTTTAGAGTGACAGACTAAAAAATCCCCAATTTGATCTTAGTGTTTAGAAACTAAAGCGAGAGTTAGCCTTCAGGGGAAGGGAAGTGGGAGCTATGGAGTGGGAGCGAGTATCCTCCTAGCTTAGCCACAGATTTAGGATAGAGAATTAAAATTGCTCCTATTTAGCACAATACAAATTTAAACCATTTATCTCATCTCATTTCACACAAAAACTCATTTTAGTGGGAAAGATGCTTTTTCATATTAGAAAACTTCATCACATAAACATAATTTAGTAGTTACTATTTTAAACTCTGCATTTAAATTCTGATAGTAGTTAATAATTTAGCTTTGATGGTATCTTAAACATTCAAAATTAGTGACAATAATTTCATTATATTTCTGTGAATTTCTTAGTTAATTTATCATTTCAAATTTAAACCTTCATCGTGTGATCGATATAGGGACTTAAATAGAAAGTCGTATATTACTTGATAATGATATGTATACTTTCATAGAATCCCAACAATATGTGCTTAACATTATTATTCATAAAATACAATATCAAGTTTTTGGCGTCGTTGCAAAGCGAAGTCAACTTTATAAATTTTACACAACTATATTAAACAGAGATCAAGTTTTTAGCGCCGTTGCTAGGGAAGTTAACGGTACATTAAATAGATTTTGTAAATAAAGAAATTTAGAGATAAAATATATATTAAAAAAACCAATAAAAAAATATAAAATCAAAAATAGAAAAATATATAACTATATTTAAGAGTAGTTTTTAAGAAAATTTTCTTTGCTTATTATATTTGTTTATGCGAAATATTGGATCTGAAGGTTTAGTACCTTACGATTCGGAATTAGAACATACTATTAGAAAGATTCAAAAACAACAAAAAGAAGTTAGAAATTTTAAAGAAATGGCGAATAACTTAGATAATCAAATAAATAAAAATCGACAAAGACCTTTAAAACATTATGCTAATCCAACAGTAGATGAACTTCACTTAACTATTCAAAATTCTAATGTTTTTGCTAATTTATTTGATCTTAAACCTGCTGTTATCCAAATGGTACGAATCAATCAGTTTGGAGGAACACCAATTTAAGATCCTAACTTACATCTTGCTAGTTTTCTTGAAATTTGTGGTACTTTTAAATATGATGGAGTGTCTAATGATGCTGTTAGGCTTAGATTTTTTCCTTTTTCATTAAGTGATAAAGCTAAAGCTTGGTTAAATTCATTAGCACTTGTATCTATCAGAACTTGGGGAGAACTATAACAAAAATTCTTGGCTAAATATTTTCCACCCTCGAAAACGGGTAAGCTTAGAAACGATATTACATCTTTTTGTCAGCTTGAAGAGAAATCAATATATGAAGCCTTGAGAAAGATTTAAGATCTCCTTAGAAAATGTCCACACCATGCTTTACCAGATTGGTTAATAATTCAAACTTTTTACAATAGATTAGTAAGATCACTTAAATCTATTATAGATGCCGCTGCAGGTGGACCACTAATGTCAAAACCTTTTAATGAAGCATACTCTTTAATAGAAGAAATGGCTACTAATAATTTTCAATGGCCCTCTGAATGGTTAAATTCTCAGATAGTAGCTAGTATTCATGACTCTGATGCAATGTCTATTTTAGCATTTCAATTTGCTGCTATATCAAAGAAAATTGATCAAATTAGAGTGAACTATTCTCAAATACCACTAGTATTAGAGGAAAATTCACTAGGGTAGACAATTGATAAATCATTTTATGAAACTTTGAATGCTATAAATAATTGAAATAAAATTCCTTATTCTAACTATTACAACCCCGGATGGAAGAATCACCCTAATTTTAGTTGGAATAATTATAACAATTCAATGAACCCCTCAAGAAATTTAAATAACCAAGGAAATACTAATTATCGACCTTATTATCCTCCTACATTTAACTCTAACCCTAACCCACAAGTTAAGGAAAAGAAGTTGACAATGGAAGTAGTAATGTTGAATATGGGAAATCAAATACAAAATCAAGGGGTTGTTATTACGAATATTGAAAATTAACTAGGACATATTGCTACTACACTTAGTAACAGACCTTCAGGAAATCTTTCAAGTACAATGGAAGTTAATCCAAAGATCAAAATAAGAAGCAAATTAAAGCCATTTAATTACGAAATGGAAAATAAGTTGAAACAAGAAACCAAAGAGAAATTGAAGTTGATGAGGAGAAGGAAGAGATGGAAAGTAACCATAATGAAAATAAACAAACACGAGTTCCCTTAGAAAAACCATTACTCCATTTCCTTGACGACTAAAGTAGAAGAATAAAGATAAATAATTTACAAAGTTTTTGGAAATCCTTAAAAAGTTAACAATAAACATTCCTTTCATTGAGGATTTGGAACAAATGCCAAGTTATGCGAAATTTATGAAAGATATACTAAATAAGAAAAGAAAGTTTGCAGATTATGAGACTGTTGCACTTAGTGAAGAGTGTAGTGATATTATTCAGAAAAAGCTTCCTGAAAAGTTAGAAGATCCTGGTAGTCTTACTATCCTATGTGCAATTGGTGAAAAGTTTTATGGAAAAGCCTTATGTGATTTAGGAGCGAGTATCAATCTTATGCCTCTATCAATTTTTAAACGTTTAGATTTAAGAGACATTTCCCCTACTACTGTAACTCTTCAGTTAGCTTATCGATCAATTACTTATCTTAAAGGAGTCATATAAGATGTATTAGTAAAAGTGGATAAATTTATTTTTCCTGTAAACTTTATAGTATTAGATATGGTGGAAGATAAAAAGATTCCTATTATTTGGGGGAGACCATTTCCTGTAACAAGAGAGCTTAGATATGGAGGAAGATAAAGAGATTCCTATTATTTTAGGGAGACCATTTCTTGAAATAGGGAGAGCTGTGATAGATGTGCAAAAAAGAGAATTAATAATGAGAGTTAATGATCAAGAAGTAACATTTAATAGTGCAAAAAATATGAAATATCCTGTAATAGAAAAGATAATGAATGTTTTAGGATGGAAGTTACTGATTATCTAAGTAATGAGCAATTTAAGAATGAGTTTGAAGAAAAGTTAGGGCAAGAAGTATTTAGTGAGAATGAGAATGAAATAAAAGAAGAAAATTTAAGTTATATTGAGGACAAATTTGAAACTTTAGATTTGTTGGAAAATGATAATAAAAATATTATTCCTTCAAGTATTAAATCCCCTGAACTTGAACTGAAAGTATTAGCTACCCATTTAAAATATCTGTTTGTAGGAGATTCATCTACATTTCCTGTTATTGTATCTTTTGAGTTAACTGAAATTCAAAAATAATAATTAATAGAAATGTTGAAAGATATAAAAATGCTTTTGGAATGACTTTGGCAGATATTAAAGGATTTGAGTCATTCGATTTGTATGCAAAATATTCAATTATATGATCAATATGAAACTAAAGCTGATCCTCAAAAGAGATTAAACCCAATAATGAAAGAAGTTGCTAAAAAAGAAATCTTAAAATGGTTAGATGCTGGAATTATATATCCTTTTTCAGACAGTGCTTGGGTGAGCCCAATTCACTATGTTCCGAAGAAAGGAGGAGTGACTGTTGAAGTAAATGAGAAAAATGAATTAACTCCAAAAAATAAGTTACTGGTTAACGAATTTGTATAGACTATAGAAAATTAAACATGACCACCAGCAAAGATCACTTTCCTTTACCCTTTGTGGACCAAATATTGGATAGATTGGCTGAAAACAAATATTACTACTTTTTAGATGGATATACCGGTTATCATCAAATTCTAATTATTTCTGAGGATCAAAAGAAAATAACATTTACAAGCCCACATGAAACATTTTCTTCTTGTAGAATGACTTTTGGACTATGTTATGCACCCGCGACATTTCAGAGAAGTGTGATGTCACTATTTAGTAATTTGATTGAACACGGAATGAAAGTATTTATGGATGATTTCTCTATGTTTGTGACTTCATTTGAACTATGTTTAAATAATTTAGAAAAAGTTCTGGAATTATGTGAAGAAATAAACCTAGTACTGAATTGAGAAACCTGTCCATTTATTGTTGTAGGAGAAATTGTACATGAGCCTAAAATTTCTTAAAATGCCTTGGAAGTAGATCCTGTAAAAGTTGAAGTTATTGAAAAATTACCACCAATAACTATAGTTAAAGGGGTAAGAAGTTTTCTAGGACATGTTGGTTTCTACAGGCATTACATAAATATTTTTTCAAAAATAACTAAGCCATTATGCCAATTTTTAGAAAAAGATAAAAAAATTGATTTTAAGGAAGAATGAATAAAAGCATTTAAATTATTGAAAGAAAAGTTAGTCACTGCACATATAATAGTCCCATTTGTTTGGGAGAAACCATTTGAAATAATGTGTGATGCAAGTGATTATGCTATTGAAGTTATTTTTGGACAAAGACACAATAAAGTTTTTAAAGAAATATATTATGCTAGAAAACTCTAAATAATGCTCAAACTAACTATACTACTACTGAAAGAGAGTTATTAGCTATTGTCTATGCCTTTGATAAATTTAGACCTTACTTGATTGGAACCAAATGTATAGTGCATATAAATCATTCTGCTATCAAATACTTAATGAAAAAGATTGATGATAAACCAAGATTAATTAGATGGATACTTCTATTGCAAGGGTTCAATTTTATTGTAGTTGATAGAAAGGGAAATGATAATCAGATAGATGAACATTTGTCTAGACTAGAAAAAGAAATATTAACTAATTTTGCAAATGAAATTTTAGAAAATTTCTCTAATGAATAATTATATAATATTGATGAACCAAATATACCGTGACATGTCGATATATTAAATTATATTGTAAGTGATATTTTATCACCAGATATTAAGAATCAACAATTAAAGAAATTTATATATGATTCAAAATTATATTTTTGGGATGACCCATATTTATATAAATAATGTAAGTGTCTTATGAAAAAACTCAACAAATAATTGAAAGATGTCATGATCCTGAATTTGGAGGACATTTTGGAATAAATAAAACTGCATATAAAATTTTGTAAGCTGGATTCTTTTGGCCTACTCTTTTAGAGATGTTAATGAATATATTAAAACATGCAATCGATGTCAGCGAGTAGACAAAAATTATAGAAGAAATGAAATGCCACTAAATTACAGTTTGAAAGTTGAAATTTTTTATGTGTGGGGATTAAATTTTATGGGACCATTTATGCATTCATTTGTAAATTTATATATATTACTTGCTGTTGATTATATGTCCAAATGGATTGAAGCTGTTGCTGTACCAAAATGTGATGCTCAGAGTGTTTCTAAGTTTTTAAATAAAAATATTTTTACAAGATATGGAATGTCAAGAGTAATTATTATTGATGGAGGATATTATTTTAGGAATAATATAATCGAGAAATTGATTAAAAAATATGATATTATGCATAATTCTCTCCTGCTTATCATCCTCAGACCAGCGGTTTAGCAGAGATATCAAATCTTAAAAACATGAATTTTAGAAAAAGCTAAACCTTTATAAATTGGATTGGTCTGCTAGATTAGATACTGCAATATCAGCATACAAAATTGCTTGTAAGACTCCTACAGGAATGTCCCCATATAGACTTATTTTTGGAAAAAACATGTCACTTACAAGTAGAATTGGAGCATAAAGCATTTTGGGCTACTATGGAATTTGATTTTAATCTAAAAGATGCCGGTGAGAGAAGATTATTGCAACTCAATGAACTTGGGGAAATTAGAAATGAAGCATATGAAAATGCAAAAAAATATAAAGAGAAAATGAAAATATGGCATGATCAAAAGATTATTAAGAAGAAGTTTGAACCTACGTAAGAAGTTTTATTATATAATACAAGATTGAGATTATTTCCAGGAAAACTGAAATCCAGATGGTTAGGACTATTTAAGGTGATTAAAATCTATCATTATGGAACTATTATTACTAAAGATCCTAAAATCTGAAATATATTTAAAGTTAATGAACATCGATTGAAACATTATTATGAAGGACACATGCCACAATTTAAAAAAGTTTTGATGTTAAGTCATCCTGACAAAACAAATGGTACGTCGGGTTGACGACGTTAAACCAAGCACTTTTTGTGAGGCAACCCACATATAAATCTATATATATATCTATATAATACTATTTTGTTTAATAACTATTTTTATATATTAGGAAATCAAAATATTTTTGAATCCTACACAATTTAACATATCATAAATTAAGACAAATACTAGTATTGGACAAAATTTTGGAATCGAATTGAACAAAAAAATAAAAGACACAATTTTGGCCCCTAATGCCGACGGTGCCCGCCTAATGAACCATGGCACTGACAGCGCCATCGGGATCGTCGACGGCGTCTCGAGCAGTTTTGTGCGGTCAGAGCAAATTCGACGAATTTTGGTGGGATTTTACTTCTGAAAAACCACCGAGAGGTGTTTTTAAAGGCCTAAGAACCCACCTTGGATACCCATAAACTTCCTATTTTCAAATTTCATGGTTTTTAATTTCAAAAATACTTCAAGGTATGGAGTTTTTAATATAAGAAAGTTTATCAGTTTTGACGCACAGAGATTATATGACAAAGTCATTACGAAAAAAAGACTTATTAAGGAGAGAGGCTTTGTCAATCATGGATTGAGTAATCCAAGTTCACAAATTGAGAAAATTGTTGTACAGAGGCGTTGGGAAGTTCTGTGCTACACTACCGCTGCAGTTGTTGTACCAGTGGTAATGTAATTCTATGCTAACTTACATGGAATTACCCAAGGAGTCGTCTTAGTTCGAGGAAAGTCTGCACCATTTACTCCGACTCAATTCAATGATTTGTGAATGATAGAAAACATTCTATTCTATCAATATACAATTTTTTTCCTGACGAGAGATATGATGCAAGATGTACATAATTTTCTGAGGAATGAAATTGATAATTAGGAAATTAGAGATGAGGGATACCTTAGTTTCTCAGCTTCATTGCTTAATCCAATATAAAAAAATGACATTTCTTCATATCTACAAAATTACTCCCTACCATGAAGATTAGTAGAGTTACAAGAGAAAGTGTCATTCTAAACTATTGCATTCAAATGGAAAAACTCATTGATGTGGGGTTGATTATTTTCAAATATGTTATGGGTATTATTATGAATGGGCCAATATATGGACTGGGGCAACCTTCCACAATTTTCCTACTTTGCAGTCAATCTCAAGTTCCATATGACAGTTGCGAGAAAGTTATATTACCTTGGGAGCCCATGATTCCTATTGATGAAAATTATATTGGGAATGGAAATGAAGCATTATATATTATTTTAGATCATTCATCACATGCTTGAACACCATTGATGCCACAAATAGTTGGAAGTTCAATAGCTTTGGAGAAGAAAATAGAAAGAGAACTTCATAGTATTACGACTGCAATAAAAAATATTAACTACCTATTTGATCACCTAGATTAGAGGATGAAGGAGAACTTTGATCATACTGGAACAATTGAAGCAGGACTGGTGCAGATGTTCAAGAAAAATGGATGGATCGATGAAAATTAGACTGATCAATTCTCGTACGGGAGATATTAGAGGAGGAGAAAGTACTGAAGAAGAAGCAGAATAATTAAAGAAGTTGAACTCTCTACTACTTTAAAATACTTATGTATTTAAAGTGATTGTGTGGATTTACTTTACTTTACTTTGCTTTAGAACTTTATTGAGTTTGATTGTGTATAGTTTTGCATTAGTGTTTTAGTGTTGTGGCTTGATTTTGACACTGAATTATAATTTAGTTTGCTTTAAGGATGTAAAAGTGTAATTAGAAATATGTACTTGTAAAAAGTGTATTTCATATATAAAAGTTAGTTTGGTGTTTTTTGTGAAAATGCTTGTTTGTGAATTATTCTTAGATGAAAATTAGTGTTTAAAAAGACTAAATAAACTTTGGAGTGAATCGAAAGGAAATTAAAAATTGTGAAAATAAAATAAATGAATTTTTTGGCCACTGGCACCGATGACGCCCGCATGGGTGCCGACAATGCCCTCCACCCGAACCGACCCAAACACCCTTAAAAATTTGTGATTTGCACAGTAAAATGCCATTTTTACCCTTTGAGTCACTTTTAAACTCTACTTTTTGCACCTAGGGCTTGCTATTGCTCGGATTTGAGGTGATTATAAGGCAAACAAAGTTTGAATTTCGTCTTCTCTAGGTAAGAGCTACACTTTGAACTCAAAATTTTTGATTTTCACTAAAGATTTATCTTACATTGCCGAGATCTAAAATTTTGAATTTTTTTTGGATAATTTTAAGAAAATCCTTTGGTGAAGAACTCTTACTTAGTAAATTTAAGTTTAAAACATTTCAATTTGTGATTTTTGGAATTTTTTGGAATTTATTTAGATTTTATCATATTTTCTTGCATTTACCATGGCACCAAAAATGAGCAAAGGAAAGAGAAAAGTAGATTTTGATGATCAAAAGTTTGTCAATTACAAGGACAACATTTGCTTCAATAGTCTACTTATGAATAAAAAAGTAATTCCAGACCGAGGATTAAAAAGTTTGGGTGGAGAAGTTGAAAGAATAATCAATGCTTGAAAATGGGAAAATTTTTGTTACTTTACTGCCGAGGCTATTATTGGTGTAGTGATGGAGTTCTGTGCCAATTTTAAGGAGACTTCTGAAAACTATGTGTTTGTTCGTGGGAAAATGGTGGAGTTTACTCCAAAGAAAATTAATTAATTTTGTCAATTAGAAGATGTGTATAACTACCATTAGAAATCATTTTCTACTACAAATGAGGCCTTAGATGAAGATATTTCTTTTCTTACCGATGGAAGAGGAGCTTAGAAAGTGAAGAATGGTGTTAAAGTAAAATTTCCTCTTTCTATGTTAAATGTAGTATCTAAGGCCTAGCACTACTTTATGGTTTTCAGAAGTAGTGCTATGGTAAATGCAACATATGAGATAGAGCCATCTTGAACTTCTGTACCCAACATATGAGAAGGATAGATGTTGGCTCTATTACTTTTAAAAACACTCAATCTATTGCTTTTGGAGAGACTACTGGTGGTTTAGCACACCCTGCCCTGATCTTCATACTATGTGAACAGTAGGAGTTGATTTTAGAGTGGATGAGGAGAGGATTGAACCTCTAAAACCTATTGGGCCTGCCAATGTAAAGACTTATGAATCTCATGTTGGATGAAGATCCGGAAGTAGGAACAGGGATATTCCTTCTACTTCAAGTACTCCTAATTCCCCTACTATCCAGGAACTTATGGAGCAGATGATGATCCAACAGGTAGATATCTTGAGAATGGTAAGTAGAATGAAAAATATGGAGGCCAGAAATGCACACAATGATAGTTTTACAAGACAGAAGTTTGATTATGATGCTGCTTATGATGATGCAATGCTCAGATACATGAGGGGTGACCACTCAGTTCAGTTTCCTACTCACCCTATTTTTACCCCATAACAATAGCAGAATTTGGATGTGGAAGAAGAAGAAGAATATGATGTGATTGGTGATACTTTAGTTAGATTTTTGTTTAGTTTATGTTTGGTTGTACTTAATTGTTGAAACTATCTGTTGTTTTTAGAGTGTAACACTCTATTTTAAATGTTATGTTGAATTGTGAACTGTAGATTTGTGAAACAGTTAAAAATCATTTTAGTATTGTTGCTAGTTTTTAGTACTTTGTTGGATGTATTTGTAGTAACTCTTTCTCAGCAAATTTTTATATGTATTATATATTATTTAATGTTTTTAGTGTTGTAGCTTTCAAATTAGAATCTGCAATATTTCAGAGTTAAGTTTCAAATCAGAACCTTCAACATGTAATTATTTTCTTTACCCATTAAATTTTTTCTTTCATCCTTTATTTTTCAGTTTTTCATGCAAAATATTTTA
>JXCR01118165.1:0-66762 GCA_002079205.1 Phalaenopsis hybrid cultivar | reverse complement strand
CGGCGATAAGAAAAAAATTCTTTTTTTAAGAAAAGAGAATTAATTTTATTTGTCCTCAATTAGCTATATTTTTAGAATATTTAAAAATTTAACATGACCTTTGGTCATAGAGGGTAACTTTAGATACTTATATTTGAGAAGAAAAAAATAAAACTTTATGAAGAATCTTTAAGGCTAATATAAATTTATAAAGTAAAGGAATGTGAACAGTTTTCAACTTTAAGAAGAGCATAGTGAAGTTCAAAATCATTAAAGGCTATCCAGATATAGTAATCCTCACATAAAAAAAAGAGAAAAGAAAAGAAAAGAAAAAGGATTGAAAATGATCCTAAAAAAGAAAAGAAAATAAAAAGATGTGTGGAGAAGCTTGAGGAGAGCCTAATTAAAAATTGGCTTCACTTCAATCAACTTAAGGAAGGAGGCTTGACTACATTTTCTAAGCTTACATTTCAGTATTAGCTTATTTACTAGTAAAGTTTCATGAAGTTCTTTTTCATATGAATATTTAAAGTGGCTTTAATATGAATAATTTGCAATTTTTCTTGAAAAGAATAGAGAATTAAAAATCTTAAACTTTAATGCTAGATATTCTTGTACCTTTAGTATTAATTGGAGTTATTTACATTTTTCTTAAGTTATACTATATATTTAATGGACTAAAATATAGAAATCTAGAAGTTAAAATCTTAATCAGGAGTCATATTTTTATGTAGTAAAGGAGTTACTTGATGATAAGTAACATTTAAGTTTGGGGGATTTTGATACACCAAAAATATATGCATTTTTAGACCCATATTTTATACTCATTTTTGGTGATATTGCACTTTAATGGAAGGTATTTTTTATGTTTTATTGTAGGTTGTTAATTTTTAGGACTTGGAGCAAAAAAGAAGCAAAAATGATGAAATTTGGAGTAAAAATGGAGATTTTAAAAGATTGTTCAGCATTGACGGCGTTGTTTGACAAAGAAGACGGATTTGATTAGATGGCCACCAGTGTTTTTATTTTCCCCTTTTCATGCCACTTTACTTCCTTCCATGCCATTCCACACCATTAGTCATTTATTTTCATTATAATTTTGAGTTTTTGTGGTGATTTTAAGTGTGAATTACTCTCTAAGAAGTGTTGGAGAGGGAGAGAAGTGAGAGATTTCTTCTTCCTATATTTCCTAAGAGAGGCTACAAAAGATTTTCTTAAATAAAGAGTTTCATATAAGTGTTGTTTGTTTATTATTGTTTTATAAAATTCCTTTTATATATAAAATTTGTGTTTTGTTGTGTCTTTCTCATGAAGTCGGAGTAGTTTCCTTTATCTTTCTCCCTACTCTGAGATATTGTAAAATGAAGAGATAATTTGGATGTGTCAATGTTAAAATTTAAACTAAATTGTGATGGTTTTTCAACTCCACTCGTAATTTACCTTTCAATCTGACTAATTGAATTGTTAAAATATTTTGTGAAACATATGACCCGAGAAATGGAGTATGAGTTCTACAACAGAGTGAGAATCACATTTTAGTCCATGAAGGAGGATTTCGTTCATGGAATTAAGTACAAATAAAAAGGGAAATATATGTTGTTGGGTGTAAAATTGGAGATTTTTAGGGTGACAGACTAAAAAATCCCCAATTCGATCTAAGTGTTTAAAAACTAAAGCGAGAGTTAGCTTTTATGGGAAGGGAAGTGGGAGCTCTAGAGTGGTATTTAATATCCTTCTAGCCTAGCCACGGATTTAGGGACTAAACCTAAGCTTAGCCAATGATTTTCTATAACACTGAATTAGGGTAGAGAATTAAAACTGCTCCTATTTTACAAATACATATTTAAACCATTTATCTCATCTCATTTCACCAAAAACTCATTGTAGTGAGAAAGATGATATTTAAATCATTTATCTCATCTCATTTCACCAAAAACTCATTGTAGTGGGAAAGATGCTTTTTCATATTAGAAAACTTCATCACGTAAACATAGTTTAGTAGTTACTATTTTAAACTCTGCATTTAAATTCTTCTAGTAGTTAATAATTTAGCTTTGATAGTATCTTAAACATTCAAAATTAGTAATAGTAATTTCATTATTTTTTTGTGAATTTCCTAGTTTTTTATCATTTCAAATTTAAACCTTCCTCGTGGGATCAATATTTGGGACTTAAATAGAAAATCTTATATTACTTGACAACGATACATATAATTGCATAGAATCCCAACATTAAGTGCTTAACGTTATTATTCATAAAATACAACATCAAGTTTTTGGCAGCGTTGCAAAGCGGAGTCAATTTTATAAATTTTACACAACTATATTCAACCAGGATCACGTCACAATGGGTAGTATGTCTTCAAGTAGCGGCCATTGACCAACAGTAGAGGTCTTTCGCCTAAAAAATCTATCAGCTGGTAAAATCCTTCTAAGTAAACTTCCTCTATGAAGATTGTTCCCTTCCAAATTGGCTCAAATTTTCTTCCCATCTGGCGGTGTTCAAGAATATGTCTTTTGAGAACAAGAACAAGGTCACCAACTTTGAAAACCCTCGAGCGGACCAATTTTTCATGAGCCTGCACCATCCTTTCATAGTAAAGCTCCAAATGTTGTTGTGCTTCTAGTCCTTTTCCCTCAGCACTTTCCAATTTTTTAAGTCTGAGTTTTGTATTTTCTTTGTTTGTGATTTGATTGGCGATGACGACTCTGAGAGATGGTGTCTGAACTTCTAGCGGTAGTACCACTTCAGACCCATACACAAGTGTGTAGGGTATACATTGAGTGGGAGTATTGAACATTATCTGGTAGGCCCACAAAGCTTCAATAATATATTATGTCAATCTCTTTTGTTTTCATCCAATGTCTTCTTTAAGATTTGCATGAGCGTCTTATTGAAGGCCTTGGCCGGTCCGTTTTTCCTGAGATAGTAAATCGTAAAGTACCTCTAGTCTATCCCATATAATTTGATGAAGTTGTTGATCTTTGTGCTCTTGAAGGCTGTCTCGTTGTCGGAAACCACTCTGCGCGGTACACCAAAATGGTAGACAATTTGGCTTTTAAAAAATTTAAAAACATGTTGTGTTGTAACCCCTCGTAACGGTACTATCTCTGCCCACTTGGAGAAGTAATCCATAGTGATAAGAATAAATCTGTGTCTGTTAGAGGATGGAGGATTGTCAGCACTATTTTGGTTATGGGGGACAGTTACCCGTTGGAAGCTAGTCAGTTGCCGGAAGCGGAATCCCCTCGCCTGCTTCAAAAAGGCATTTTAATTTACATATGTATATATGGGTTTTAGAAAAATATGAAGTCAAATTGATCCCATATCTTTCAAAGTTTAGATGAAAGAGCGCTACAACTCAAGCCATGTATCTATCCCGAATGATAAGCATAAAACTTGAGGGTGAGACTCGATTAATCAAACTAAGAAATATGTGACATCCGTTTGGTCTACAAAACCATTTTTATTTGTAAGCTGATAAGTTCCCCTATTTAATATGAAAAATTAAATAGGGTTTGTATTAAGCTGGATTTGAAAAATTTTCTAATAAAGGCAAGCCCTTAAAGTCCATTACATCTTAGATTATCAAAGTCACCTAAGAAAACTCTCGATAAAAATCAAGAGATATTGTCTTCAAAGAGGTCAAATGATTATGATTTTTTAAAGAGATCAGGCGAAGATGTGTGAAATGGGAAAGGCTTAAATTTGTAACATTTATTATGGAATCCAAAGGAAGAAGAACTAGGGGATGTCATGGATCCTGAGGAGAACCTTGGTGACTTCTCAAACTATCCTAATGTTTAGCTTCAATTTAGAGGAGAAATATTTAAATGTTTCATCCTACCAATTTTATTTAATTAGGGCTTACATCCATGTTAAACAATCACACAATAGCTTGGAAGATGTGACAATTTAGGTCATAACGAATGACAACCTCAGAATCCTAAAGCGAGTTAGGGCTTATATTGTATAGTAGATCCATTCAAAGTCCTAAAGATTAGGTGAGGATTTATGTCACACTAGGCAGACAACCTGGAAATCTGATGGCTTGTTGTTTAATTATAAGAAATGGTTTAGCTGATGTAGACATGTTTTGCTGTTGAGAATGGTTGTGCTGCCCAAATGCTAGCTCCAAGCTCCTCGTCGTGGCGAGTTTAAGTTTTCTAATGTGTCGATTCATGATGTTAAATCAAATGTTTACTAAGATCATGGTTATTTAAATCTTATTGGGAATGTTAAAGCTGATTAGAGAGACGCTGGTTAGAAACCTACGGTTCCCTTGTTCTGACATCATTATTTTCTTTCGGATTCACTTAGTTTTAATGAATTGACTAAACTCAACTTAATGAATTGCATACTTTCATTTAGATCATGGGAAATCTCGTTAGCAACCGCAGGTTACCTTCTTCGAGGGATTTGCGATCAATCGATAGAGACATCTTAATTTAGTTGCAATTTTTGTTTCGTTGTTTTGTTTGTGATTAAATTTTGAGTTGTCTTATATTTTAACTGTTGTGGCGATGAATTTTATCTTGTTTAATGTTTTTTTTAGTCTTAGTTTTAGTTTTGATATGTAGGGTGAATTTAAGCATACAAGAAAAAAATAAGAGGTACGAAAAGTAAATGCAATAACTTAAAAGCGTACCTATCGATTCTTCTCGCTCCTCCACTTGAAAGGTTAGCTTTGGAAACATGTATATAATTTTGCAAGGAATTCAAATTGAAAGAGTAGATGAAGGTATAACTACCAAACCCTAAGTTGTGACCTATTTGAGTCTCAGAAGGTCTTAGTGGATAATTTAGAACAAAATATAGCAAGTTTAATTTGCCCTTCAAAATATTCAAGTGATTCCAAAGTGCTCAAGGCATGACCCTGAATCACTTTGGAGATTTCTTGAAATATTTAAAGTTCATTTTGAACTTATCATATTGTTATATTAATCATCCAAGGTTAAGCTAAGGTTATCCCATTGCTCAAGAAAACTTAATGTTCTATTTATCCCAAGGCTAGGACACTCCGTTAATCACTTGATATTTCATTTAAGAGTTATGTGGGTGGATGCCCCTAAGGTAGGTTTGAGTCATAAAAGATTATGGGTCCCACAATTAAAGTCAGGCTTGTAGTGTTTAAAGATGTTAATTACCAATCATATTATCTTCTAAATCCAATCATTTGAGTTTAGACATCAAGCCTAGGTCACTACCAAACCCTTGATAATCATAACAAGGGGAAATTGAAGGTGGTTAAGATTTTGGTTTAAGTGACATATGTTCATATTGAAAGATCACATCATCGTCACTTTTAGGCCTAAGATAAGTAAATAATCATCTTCCTAGCTTAAGCCTATCACTTAAGAATCATTTGATCTTAATTGTCTCCCAAGTCTCATGATTAGGGGAGTTAGGATTTTTGTTCATAATATAGAAAAAGGTGGCAAGTGAGTTTCTACCTTTTAATACCATTATATTCCAATCATCCAAACATGTTCATTAAGATCAAAATTACCCGTTTTCCCTTTGTTAACCCTAAATTTTGATTAAGGAGCCAAAATCTAAAGTTACCCATTTGCTTTTGGGGCTCTCCACCTCATAACTCATTAATCAAAATTCAAATGATGTTGAGTATTTTTAGAGTGTTCTAAAACATCAGAGGAAAAAAATGTGGGATTTCAAAATTTAATTTAATTTAAATAATTATTTAAATTTAGAAAGTAGTATTTTCAAAGTTGATTTTACTTAACTATCCAAAATAAAGTTTTTATTCATGAGAAAATTATTAGCGGTCCCCTTAGGTCAGAGAAACACTTAGACAAAATTTCATGATTTTTTTGAATTAAACTTTTTTATTATTATTTAATTATTAACAAATTCCAATGATTTAATTAAATGGAAAATAATATTTTAATTACAAAAATTATTTTTATATTCTTATTAAACTTCTCTGAGTTCAGATGACTCAAATATCCAAATTCTTTATTTTTATAATCTTCAATTTATTTATTATAATTATTTTAATGAGAAAATTAAGGAAAAATATATTATTGAGGTTTTAAAATTTATTTTTAAGTTGGAAAAGTTAGGAAAAATAATTTAATGAGTCCCAAGTGATTAGGAGACCATTAGGAACATTTTAAAATATTTTTTTATTTTTGGGATTTTTAATTATTTTAAATTCAAAATAAAGCTAAAAAATCAAGTATTTATCAAAAATAACTTTTATTTTTCCTAAATGCCCCTAATCACAAGGAACTCAGAAAACTACTTTTCATATTTTTCTAAAGTGCACTTAATTTATTATAATTTTTTTCTTACAAAAATACTATGTTTCTTAAAAATTCAACATTAATGCTCAAACTTAATCAAACAGTTTTTAAATTTTTACAGAGGGTAAACATTTTTATACATAGTGTGGAATTGATTTTGTCAATTTTTATTAATATTTAATTTACATAAATTAAAACAATTTATATGCATTTAATTAATAATAGAAATGTACAAAATGATTCAAATCATCATATAATTTTTCCTAAACTTCTTTCACCACAAGAAACCTACTAAAATTTTCCTCATAATTTTTCAAGTAATATGTTAATTTATATAATTAAAAAAAGCCAAAAATAGGAACCCTAGCTTGAAAATTAGGGTTAGAAGCATAGAAATACTCTCTAACCTTGGAAAAATCAGAGAACATCTCCTCTATCATAAGGAATAAACCCTAAAAATCTTAAGTCATGGTGAGCATTGCTTGATCAAAATGAATTAAAATACTCCAGAGAGTATTTAATTCATTAAAAATCAGGGCTAAGAAAATAATTTTTATTTTTAGTCCACATTATTTTCCTCTATTCACTATGCAAGAGGGTATTTTTTATTTATTTTTATGATATTTCTATAGAAGGATGTGGATTTTTGAAGTTCAGGCTTTTAAATAAATCCAAAAAATTCATGTTTTTCTACTTGAACACGCGACGCCAACTCATCCTACAGCGGGCTCTGAACTCGCACGCGGTGCTCCGCTATTTGAACATGCCAACCACCTCAGCTGGCACATGACTTGTGCTTTATTCATCATATCTTCGTGCGGCTCGAACTCCTCCGTCCATCAAATAAACGCGCGATCAGACAACTCCCCGTTATCATCCCCAAATGACTTAGCGTGAGAACCGTTCACACTAAAACTTTAAGATCTTCGTCTAGACTCAACCAAATCATATGGGGTCTGTTTCTAAACTTTCAACTACTCAAGATAAGTATATCTATATGGTTAACCAAGCATGAAATCAAGCCATTACACATGAAGAATCCAAACAAGCTCGGTTTAGGGTTGAGGTTCAATACCTTTGTCTGAGAGGGGAGGCCTCAATCAGATGGTTGTGGTAGCTTTGATTGGGTCCAAAAAACCTCCAGATGAAGTCTTAAGTCTTGGTGAATTGTCTAGGTAGGATTTCTATCAAAGTGGATTTCAGGGGTTGGTCTAGAGCTATGCTAGGGCTCTCTATAATGGGGCTTTGTATTGAATCAACTTCTCTCACTCTGTGGATGGTGTGTGGAAGTTCAATTCAAGTTTGGTACACTATGGTGGAGTGGACAAATCTGTTTTAGTATCAGGGCAAATTTCAGTGATGAAATTGGCCCTAATTGGTGGTTGTGAGTGGCTGAGAGCAGGGGAATTGCACTTAGGATTTCTTGGAGAGGCTATCATGAGATTTTGGCAGAGATTTCCTAAGGTTTTTGTCACACCCTTTCTTAGCCGTGAAGGGGTTAACTTTAGCCATAGCTGCTTGGTGGAGCTCAGTGCTTGGCAATGGGTGCAAGATAATGCTTAGGTGGAGGGATGAAGAGCTCTGGTGACCAATCAGACTTGGCCAGCTCAAGGAGGTAAAAATTTTAGGTTTTGGCCAGTGGGAGCACCTTTGGGCTGGCTTTTTCTGGTGGCTGAAGTGGTGGCTGGCCATGGTATGGTCACTTCTTGGCTCAGGGAGTTCAGGGGAGGGTTAATTATGATTTAATTCCAATAGCAAGTGATGATGGAAAAGTATTTTCAAAATAAGGTTAAATATGGTTAAGATCCCTTAAATAAAAGGACCCTTGGTCCATAGCTCACCTAGGTGGTTAAGGTGGGTTTAGGCTGGTCAATAGAATCTAAATGGTGGGTGTGGTGACATTAATTTGGTCACTTTGGTATGACTAAGTCAATTTTGGTGAAAAAGTTCAATTTGGGTCAAATTGTCTTGAAGTTGGGTTTGGGTTAGGCTAGCCATGACATTGGACTCAATTGATTGAGCAATTTGGTGTAGATGATTGTCATATAGAATTTAGAAAAGATTTGGAGTGATTTTGAGTTGATCTGGTGGGTCAATTTGAAGGAATTGTGACATTTGATGAATTTGGGCATGTTGGATTAGACTTGGGCTTAGGTTGGGCTAGGGTTGGGCTAGGTACAAATTGATGGCTTAAAATTGTCTAGGAGAATGTCATAAAGAATTTTCAACATTGATTTGGTGCTAATTTTTGGGTTAGGGCATTCAATTTGATGGAATTTGGGCACATGGCTAAATTGGCGCAAATTTGGGGATTTTAGATTTAAGTTGAATTTAAGTGAAATTGAGGCTTGATCAAGGCCAACTAAGGGCTTAATTTTATGTTTGGACATGTTTTAAAGTGTTTATGATGAATAATTGAGGCAATTGGATATATTTGGGGGTACAATTGAGTGAGATTTAGATTTTAGGCTAGGGACTTTTTGATTTGGGTTGAAATTAGACTAAAATGTGGGTCAATTGGACTTAGATTTGGTTTGAAATGATTACAGGCATGATGAATTTGAGTTTAGAATTGAAATTGAGTAAAATTGGGGTGCATTTGGAGAAATTGGGCCTTTAGGGGCAATTTACGGGTTTTGGTCAAAATTGTCAAATTGGTCAAAATGGGTTCAATTAAAGGGTTCAAAATTATTTTGGGGACATTTGAAATGATTTTGAGGGTTTTGGGAAATTTTGGGCCACCAAGGATATTTTGGTAATTTTGGCTAAATGAGGGGTATTTTAGTAATTTGGGTAGATTTGGGGGGGGGGGGGGAAAAAGGTTAGGTTGGNGGGGGGGGGCAAAAGGTTAGGTTGGGTATTTAGGTAAAATTAGAGTGCCACCACCCTATTTGAGCTATGGACCAATTAAATCCTCTACTTTGGGTCCTACTTGTACTGGCCTTGGCCAGACCTTAGCTTAGGGCTAGTGGGTTTAGGGGACCATCTACATGAGTCTCCCAAAAGATCAAGTGATCAAAGTCAACAAGCTTGGGTTTCGATTTGTGAGTGAATGTGAGTGAATTTAAGTGTAAGTGAGTGAACTAGCTTCATACCAACACCTAAGCTCAACCCTAAGGCCAAGTAGTCCTATGGGGATGCCCCTTGAGCTCCTCATGTTGAACCAACCTACTAAGTGTTAGAGGTCAGGATCAATATGTGAAACTTCAAGTTGAGCAAAGAAGAGTTTAGAATTCCTAATGGTGAGGGTTTCTTTTATAGTTATCTTGGAATAGTCAACAAGAAAGTCCTATGGCTAGACCATAGGTTATTAAGGAGAAAACTAGACCTGAACCAAAAGTGAGGTCAACAAGGGTCTATCGGACCTATGTCTATGCCGAACCCTCGAATGGCCATGAGGCAATAGTTGGGTGTAGCAAATTTGTAGGTTGGTGTTAGACCACTCCATGCACTTAGCAAAGGTGACACTTTCTAGCTGTGTCCATGTAAGCAAATATCATTGGTGGCTAATAATAACCGAGTCTCTTCATTTTCATTTTTGACCCTAACTAATGAGCACCACACAATCCAGCATGTACTTCTTTGAGAATATTCTATGCTTCTGCTCTGCTCAGACAATGCAGCCACATCAGATCAAACAAATCTTTTGTAGAGGACATCACCTACTAAAGCGTAGGACATAGCTTTTCTCGTGATGTGATATGCCTCAGACTTATCTTCCGGCAGCTTTCCAGTTTGCAAACATTCTATTAATGGCTTACATCAATCTTCATTAATGTCAACAACTGAAATCATCATTCCTTCTTATTTTTTGAGTTTATGTAAGTTGTCAAGGTTGATCTGATACGAAACTCGTCATCCTTGAACTGTAATGTCGATGGAATCCTCTGGTGGACATGCCAGTTATTTCATAAGTTTCACTAGAGCATCAGCATGGGCGTTATCTCCCTGTGAAATCTAGTATAGAGTTATTTTGGGGATTTGCTTTAACAGTTTCATTATCTACAAGTGATATTCTGCTAGTCTTGGCTTCAAAATCTTGTATTGTTTGAAAACTTGTTGGATGATGAGTTGTCACTCGCTATAGAGGTCAATATATGTTATATCCATTGAGATTGCCAATTCCAACCCGGTGATCAATGCTTCATACTCTGCTTCGTTGTTTGTACACAACTCTATCAGGTGGTAGGAGAATCTCAACATGCCCTTATCTAGCGTGATGAAAATCAGACCAATTCCTGCTTTGCCTGGTATAACTGTTTCTGATCCTTTGTCATTTTTGGTTGATGAAGCCCCTCGAAGTACATTTCTCAATGTCTGAAACTGGACAGTTCTACTTACAGTATCCGCTCATCTGGTAATTCATTGTTGAGTGAGGACCCAGTTGTAAGTGGGTGCAGTGCGAGAAAATCTGCTAAAATCTATCCATTGATAGCAAGGAGGGGAACAAAAGTTATATAGAATTGCAATAAAATCATCAACCACTTGCTAATCGTTCGGAAAGTGTTGGTCGGGTCAACAAATATTGCAATGGATTAACTTTCGAAATAAGGGTAATTTTATGAGAAAGCATGTAATGCCTAGGCTTATGGGCAGCGAAAATTATAGCTAGACAATGCTTCTTAATAAGCAGATACTTTAATTCTGTCGGTATTAGACGCTGACTTAAGTAGTAGAGTGCATTTTCCTTAACTTCGTCATTGACCTAAGCCAACACGGTTCTGAGAGAGTCATCTAAGGTCATGGTATAATGTGTCAACGATTTTTCTCAGGATAGGGGCTGCCAATACAGGAGGTTTCATTAAATATTTTTTAACATCCTCAAAGGCTTGTTGACATTTATTTTCCCAAACAAATTTGGCATCCTTTTTAAAAAATGCCAAGAAGGGCTGACCCATACCCGAGAGAATAGAAATAAAGCATCTCAGATATGCCAATTTTCCTTGAAAGGAATGTAATTGTTTCAATGTTTCGGGAGGAGGCATTTCCAAGATAGCTTTAATCTTATCCGAGTAGATCTCGATTCCCTGATGACGGATAAAAAATCCTAAAAATTTCCCAGAGGTAACAACGATGACACATTTTAATGGATTCATCTATAGATTATATTGTCGTAATCGTTCAAATACAATCCTTAAATCGTACAAATGGTCTACTTTTTTTTTGATTTTGATGAATAAATCATCAACTTAGCACTCCACTTGGTTGTAAATGAGGTCGTCAAAGATCTTTGTCATTGTACGTGGATATGTTGCTCCGATGTTCTTCAATCCGAATGGCATCACTATGTAGCAAATGATCTTAATCGATGTTTTGAAGGCTGTATGTGCTACATCTTTTGGGGCCATTTTGATTTGGTTATATCCCGACAATCCATGCATGAAAGAGAAAATCTCATGTGTCGATGCAATGTCCATCATTAATTCTGGTATCGGTAATGGAAACTCATCTTTGGGACATGCTTGGTTTAATTCCCTGAAATCAACATATACATGAATTTGTCCATTTTTCTTCTTAACTAGTATAATATTGGCTAACCATGTGGGGTATAGTACTTCTCTTACAAAGTTAGCATTTATAAATTTCCTCACTTTGACAATGAGTTGTTGCTCTATCTCGAGGCACATTCTTCTGGGAGCTTATTTTACTGAGGTCATACCTTTGTCGACCCCAAGTTTACAAACCGCAAGTTCTGCTGATAGCTTTGACATTTCATTATAACTCCATGCTAAGCAATCTTTAAATTCTAACAACATTTTGATTAATTCTGCAGATTCTTCCTCATTGAGTAGAGCACTTATAAAGGTGGGTCAGGGCTGCTCCTCAGTCCCGAGGTTGATTTCTTTTAATTCATCCACCGTTGACTTAATTTCTTATTCAAATTTCGGTGGCGCATCATCTATTAACTGAGATTGAGAGTCATTCTCTATATCACGTCAACTCTCTTCCAATCCACTAGTAACAACCATGCAAAATTCAAAGTCATCAACTAGTCCTACAGTACGAAATTTGAGACCTTCTTTCGAGTTCGGAGTTCGACTTTTAAGATTCCAAAATTTTTCAAAAAGTTGTACCTTGTCTTTTGGCATTTCCTTTGGCACATATCCTTATTGAATTAATATTTGTACATAAGGAGAAAAGTAACCAAATGTAATTCCATTAATTCATTAAAATCCTTTTATAAATTTACATGATTTTCCAAACTAATAGAAGGGGAAGTGATACACCTAAAATATATAGTGTTTTTATACATATTTTTGTACCTATGAACTGGAAGTGATACACCCCAGTTCACTTTTGACATATTATGCTTTAATAAAAGGTATTTGTGTGTTTTTCTTTAAGGTACAATCAAATGGAAGAAAAATGCTAAAAGGAGTAAAAATTGGTCAAATTTGGAGAAAAAATGAAGAAAGGTGCAAAAATGAACTGGGTGCCTAAAAGCCCAGAATTGGCGCCTAAGCATCCGAGGAGCAGCACCTTAGCGTGAGATACCCTGCGCTTAAGCGTCAGAAGTAATTATGAGATGAATTATTTAATTTGAACAGATTTTTGAAAAGGAGTTTGAAGCATCCCTTATTAAAACACATGGGAAATAGCCCATGAACACGAAAGTTCATTCAATTAGCTTTCGAGGAGGCAACTTCTATAAGATTCATTGAATTGAGACACATTTTGAAGGGACACCAAGACACCTTTTGGATTTTTATTAAAAAAACTTGAATCATCAAAGCCAACTTCCATAGACCAGCCACCCATCAAATTTACTGCCATCATCCATCTACTTCGTCGCCGTCACCGACGACTGCCTTTCTTTTTATTTTGAGTGCTATTTTTTATTGTGAGTGAAGGAAGAGAATTCAAAGAAACTTCAAGACATTTGGTGGAAATGATGTAATATAAGTGTTTATCTTTTTTACTACACTTAATTTTAACTTAGATTTCTTGTTTGTGTACATGATTTCTACTTTTAAATTCATGTGTGGTTGTGTTTTCTCCACGGATTCTGAGTAGTTTTCTTAATCTTTTGCCTTAAAATGATAAATGATTAAGTGTTGAAAGGAAGTTATGTGAAGTATTAGGCTTCAATGTTGCGGGAAGTTGTGATGATTTAAAACCTTGCACTTTATTTACTTCTTGGTTTGGCCTATTAAGATGTTAATACCTGTTGTGAGATCATGTAAGATCTGTGATGGTATTATCTCAGTCAACAAATGATTATAATCACACATTGATTTTGTGGATGAGAATATAATTCATAGGGTTGAGTTCAAATAAATAGGGAAATAAACTTTTTAAGGGTGTAGAATCAGAGGACTTTAGAGTGACAGGATAAAGCCCCAAATTTGATTTGTAGTTTTAAGTTTTGATACAAGATGTTAGCCATCACATGGAAGGAGAAGAGGGAACTCTAGAGTGAGAGCTAGTATCTTCCCTGCGTAGCGGGTCTTCAAGACTATTCAAACTATAGATTAACCAATGTTATTTATAACATCTCTAGTAAGGGTTAAGAATTTTATTGCTCCTATTTGGCACAACACATTTAGAAAACTTCCACAATAGAATTTTTCTACTTATTATCGATTCATGATAAGGAAAAAGATATTTTATTTACATCACCTTCTTCTTGCAAGTATTTAGTTAAGTTAATTAGTTGCTTACTTTATTTTCGTAAACCAAAAAATTACAAAAAGAATCATGTTTGCATTCTTATTTTAGCATCTTAAGTTTAAGTAAGAATATTGTGCTAAGAAGATTTTTATCATCTAAAATTTCTACATTCTTAAAAGGCATACAACCATTTTCCCTGTGGGTTCGATATTTGGGGCATAATCAAAAAGTCCTATATTACTTGATAACAAAATGTATTCTTGCGTTGTATCCCATATTTAAAATTCAAATTGTATTCTTATTTGTTCCATAGTTGAAAACTTACTTAGCTTTTGCTTTAGATCAAGTTTTGACTTTGCTGCAAATTAAGAATAACTATTAAGGAAGTTAAAGCATATAATCACATACATCTCATTTTACAGCTATATAAAAAGTCGCGAATCGAGTTTTTAGCGCCGTTGCTGGTGTTAAAAAAAAAGAAAAATACAGAAAATAACAAAAATTTTCAAAAGAAGTTTTTAGAAAGCAAAATTTCTACTTTTACAAAGTCTTATTTAAACTTTAAGATTTATTTTAAGAATATTGTATTATTATTTTATATATTAAGTTCTTATTTGTGTGTTTTTATTTTATCTCACTTTTTCTGTGTTTTATAGTAATGCATGCATATTTCAAGTTTCACAGGACTTGTACTTTACAATTATGAATTAGAAAGAACTTTTTGAAAATTTAAAAAATAATAAATTACTGAAAAATTGTAAGAAATGTCAAATCAAAATAATCAAAATGTTGAAGAATTTAGGCCTTTAAGAGATTATGCAAACCCAACAGTGGATGAACTTCATTGTAGTATTGAAAAACCTACTGTAGTGGCTAATTCATTTGAGCTTTAACCTACTATTATCCAAATGGTATCAAATAATCAGTTTAGGGGAGCACCAAATGAAGATCCAAATTTACATCTTGTTAATTTTGTAGAATTATGTGCTACATTTAAATATGATGGTGTATCAGATGATGCCATAAGATTAGATTATTTCCTTTATCAATAAGGGACAAGATTAAGATATTGTTAAATTTGTTATCACCTGGATCTATCAGAACTTGGAGTGATTTAGCACAGAAATAACTTGCTAAATATTTTCCCACCATAAAAAACAACAAAGCTTAGAAATGATATTACATCTTTTTGTTAGTTTGAAGGGGAATCAATTTATGAAGCATGGGAACGATTTAAAGAACTCTTAAGAAATTTTCCACACCATGTTATACCAGATTGGTTAATATTTCAAACTTTTATAATGGATTAGTTGAATCTCTTAGATCTATTATTAATTCTGCTACTGGTGGTTCATTGATGTCAAAACCATTTCATGAAGTTTCTGCTTTAATTGAAGAAATATCTACCAATAATTTTCAATGGCCTTCTAAAAGGTTAAATCTTAAGAAAGTAGCCAATATTAATGAAACTGATGCTTTTGCCATGTTAGCAAATCCAGTTGCAGCAATTTTAAGAAAGTTAGACCAATTTGGAATAAATTTTTCTCAACCAATCATGATTGAAAAGAGAATTCATTAGGCCAAATGTTATATTCTCAAGTATCATTAGAGACTTTGAATGCCATAAAAAATAAGCAGAATAACCCATATTAAATCTATTATAACCCAGGTTAGAAGAACTATTCCAACTTTAACTGGAACAATACTTTGGGTGGTAATAATCAACAATGGCGGAACAAGCAAGTAAACCCATTAGGAAACTGGAACAACAAAGGGAATAGTAATTATAGATCTACTTATTTTCTTGGTTTAATTGTAATCCACAATTTAAGGAGAAGAATTTATCTATAGAATAAGTGGTGTTATAAATAGGAAATCAGTTATAAAATCAAGGAGCTACAATTAGAAATATTGAGAATCAATTGGGACAAATAATAAATTCATTAAGTAATAGGTCCAAAGGAACATTTTTTAGTAATACAAAAATAAATCCGAAAGCCCAGAATAAAGAGAAGTAAAAGTGGTTCAACTCAGAAGTGAAAGAGAATTGGAAGGTAGAATTCAAAAAAAGACTGAAGTAGAGAGAGAAGAGATTGAAGGACCAAAAGAGGATGCTCCGAAAGGTTTAAAGAGACATATTTATCCTCTTAAAGTTGATTTAGAAAAAACCACCACCTCCATTTTCTCAGAGGCTTCAACAACAAAGGTTGGATAAGCAATTTTCAAAAATTATGGAAATTTTTAAGAAGCTTACAATTAATATTCTTTTGCTGAAGCTCTAGAATAAATACCAAGTATTGTGAAGTTTATTAAGGATATTATTACAGGAAAAGAAAGTTTGAAGATAATGAAATAGTTGACTTAGTGAGGAGTGGAGTGCTATAATTCAGAAAAATCTTCCTGAAAAGCTTAAAGATCCTAGTTGCTTTACAATTCTATGTGCAATAGGATACATATTTTATGGAAAACCTTTATGTGATTTAAGATCAAGAATCAACCTTATGCCATTATCAATATTTAAAATATTGGGATTAGAAGAAATAACCCCTACTACTGTAACACTTCAGTTAGCAGATCGATCAATAACCTATCCTAAAGGCGTTATAGAAAATTGTGAAAGTGGATCAATTTATCTTTCCTGTTGATTTCATTGTGCTAGACATGGAGGAAGATAAGGAGATACCTATAATTTTGGGGAGGCCTTTCCTAGCCACAGAAAGAACAATTATAGATGTGTAGAAAGGAGAATTAACTACGTGTGTCAATGATCAATTAGTTACATTTAATATTTCCAAATGAATGAAATAGTCGGCAAAAGGTAAAGATGATGAATGTTATATAATGGTTGTTATAAGATACTTAAGTGAATTCCATTTCAAAACAACTTATGAAGAAAAAATTGAAGTTAAGGAGTTGCAACACTAGAAAGAAGAGGAATTGAATCAATATGAAGATTTATAAAAGGAAGATTCAAATTATGTTCGAGAAAGTCTTGAAGTTTTGGACACAACAGAAAAAGATAAATCTTTTTGTCCATCAATTAAAAAACCTCATGAGGTTGAGTTGAAGTTGCTTCCTGAACATTTGAAGTATGCCTTTTTAGGTGATTCCTCTGCAATACCTGTTAAAATTAACTACAGAAGAAGAAGAGAGTTTGATAAAAACTTTAAAGAGTTATAAGAAAGCCTTTGGATGGACAATTACTGATATAAAAGAAATCAGTCCTTCAAGTTGTATGCATAGAATTCATATAGAAGAAAACTGTAAACCTAGGGTTGATCCTCAAAGGAGATTGAAACGCGTTATGAAAGAATTTGTTAAAAAAGAAATTCTAAAGTGGTTAGATGCTGGAATTATCTGTTATATTTTAGATAGTGCATGGGTTAGTCCAATTCACTGCGTTCCTAAGAAAGGAGGAGTGACTGTGACTTTGAATGAACATAATGAGTTAATACCAACAAGACGAGTCACAGGATGGTGAATATGCATTGATTATAAAAAATTAAATCTCACAACTAGAAATGATCATTTTTTGCTACCCTTTCTAGATCAAAAGTTGGATAGACTAGCTGGGCATAAATACTTTTATTTTCTGGATGGATATATTGGTTATCACCAAATACAAGTAGCTCCTGAGGACCAAGAAGAATGCCCTTTAGTTTATGTAATGCACCTGCTACCTTTCAAAGATGCATGATATATTCAAGTGATCGCTAATTTTCCTCACCCAACGAGTGTGAAGGCAATTAGGAGTTTCTTAAAACATGCTGGATTCTACAGGTGATATATTAAAGACTTTTCAAAAATTGCTAAGCTTCTATGTCATTTACTTTAAGAAGATTTAATGATTAATTTTGATAACTAATGCCTAAAAGCTTTTGAATTATTAAAAGAAAAATTAGTCACTGCACCAATTATTATTTCACCTGATTGGGAAAACCCTTTGAATTGATGTGTGACGCTAGTGATTATGCTATTGAAGCTATTTTAGGATAAAAGCATGATAAGATTTTCAAAGTTATCTACTATGCTACTAGAACTCTTAATGAAGCTCAATTTATTTATATCACAACTGAGAAAGAGTTATTAGCAGTAGTATATGTTTTTGATAAATTTGGATCATACATAATTGGAACTAAATGTATAGTGCATACAAATTGTTCTGCTATTAAGTATTTAATGAAAAAGAAGGATACAAAACCATGATTGATAAGATGGGTTCTTTTACAAAAAAATGTCTTTGTAATAGTAGATAGGAAGGGAGCCGAGTATCAAATTGCTGATCATTTTTCCAGGCTTAAATTAGAAAAACCACTTTGTTTTGAAAAAGAAATTAATAAACATTTTCCATATGAAAAATTGTTCAATGTTAGTTAGTGGCGTATTTCATGGTGTGCCGACATTGTGAACTTCATTGTTAGTGGTATTATACCTTATGAATTGATATACTAACAGAAGAGGGAATTTAAATACTAAGACTTATTTTTGGGATGACCCATTTTTATATAAACAAGGAAATGATCTTATTATTCGATGATGTGTGCCTTTAGAAGAAAATTATGAAATTATCCAAAAATGTCATAATTCTAATTTTAGGGGACATTTTTGTATTGATAAAACAACATACAAAATTTTACAATCTGAATTTTATTGTCCTACAATCTTTAAAGATGTTAACGCTTATTTTAAAACTTATGATCGATGTCAACGAGTAGGCAATTTTTCTAGGAGGAATGAGATGCCCCTCAATTATGTGTTAGAAGTTGAGCTATTTGATATTTGGGTATTAGATTTCATGAGATCATTTATACCATCTTTATAAAATTTATATATATTTTTAGCAGCAGACTATGTATCTAAATAGATAGAATTTATTGCTTTACCTTGATGTGATGATCAAAGTGCTGCCAAGTTTTTAAGAATAAATATATTTTGTAGATTTGGGATGCCGAGAGTAATCATAACTAACGGGGGAAGTCATTTTAGAAATGCAATGATGGAAAAATTATTAAGAAAATATAATATAAACAATAGAATTGCTACTGCTTATCATCCTTACACAAGTGATTTGGCTGAACTTTCCAATCGTGAAATTAAAAGAATATTGGAAAAATTTGTAAATCCAACCAAAATGGATTGGTCAACTAAACTTGACTATACTTTGTGGGCTTATAGGACTGTATACAGAACTTCTATAGGAGTGTCCCCATACAGACTAATATTTGGGAAAGTGTGTCACTAACCAGTTGAATGTTAGCATAAACCATATTGGACTATTAAAGAGTTTAATTATAATTTGAAAGATTATGGTGAGAAAATGTTATTGCAATTAAATGAGCTTGAAGAGATAAGGAATGAATCTCATGAAAGTGCTAAGATTTACAAAGAAAAGATGAAGATGTGGCATGATTGGAGGATTCTTACTAAAAATTTTCAGCCAGGGCAACAAATTTTGCTTTATAATGCAAGGTAAGGATTATTTTTAGGCGCACTTAAGTCCAGGTGGATGGGCCCATTTGTTGTGATGAAAGTTTATCCTTATGGAGTTGTGGATACCAAATATCCTAAAACTGATAAAATATTCAAAGTGAGTGGTCACAAGCTGAAATCCTACTTTTTAGATGACCAACTGAAATTAAATAATTTTTCTGATGTTCGGTCAACCAGAATAAACATTGATTACGTCGGGCTCAGGACATTAAACCAAGCGTTTTGTGGGAGGCATCCCATAGTTATCTGTGTGTTTGTTTTCTTTTTTTGTTGTTGTGTACGATTTAGAAAATTCTGGTAGTATTTTGACCATATAATGAGTTAGTGATTATTCTAAGACCTTAAAAGATGACTTAGACCATATTGGACTATTAAAGAGTTTAACTATAATTTGAAAGATTCTGGTGAGAAAATTTTATTGCAATTAAAAGAGCTTGAAAAGATAAGGAATGAATCTCATGAAAGTGCTAAGCTTTACAAAGAAAAGATGAAGATGTGGCATGATTGGAGGATTTTTACTAAAAATTTTCAGCCAGGGCAACAAATTTTGCTTTATAATGCAAGGTAAGGATTATTTTTAGGCGCACTTAAGTCCAGGTGGATGGGCCCATTTGTTGTGATGAAAGTTTATCGTAATGAAGCTGTGGATAAAAAATATCCTAAAACTGATAAAATATTCAAAGTGAGTGGTCACAAGCTGAAATCCTACTTTTTAGGTGACCAACTGAAATTAAATAATTTTTCTAATGTTCGGTCAACCAGAATAAACATTGATTACGTCGGGCTCATGACATTAAACCAAGCGTTTTGTGGGAGGCATCCCATAGTTATCTGTGTGCTTGTTTTTTGTTTGTTGATGTGTACAATTTAGAAAATTCTGGTAGTATTTTGAGCATATAATGAGTTAGTGATTATTCTAAGACCTTAAAAGATGACTTAGACATGTAGAATGAATGTTTGGATATTAAGTTACCCTATGCTAAATTGGATACTAGGGCTTAAGCGCGGTAGTTAAAAAACATGTGCTAAATTTAGTTTCGAGAAGTTTAAACCATGAAGTGGTTAGCTTGAACATGGAAGACGGTTCTAGGACATGTCAAGGAGATTTAGGAAGGGTTTAGAGCATATAAATAGAATTGTATGAGTTGAAATCTCACCACACCTCCTTTTAACCCTAAATTTTAAATGAAAAGAGAGGAGTTTTGAAAAATGTCATCTTGAGAAAGTGATTTAAGGAAGGAGTAAGTAATGAGAAAGAAGTTTATTAGTCAAGAAGCGCAAGAGATGAATATTGGTTTTCTAGTCATTAGTATCGAAGGAATGACGGAGAAAATCACTAAAATTGAGGCTAACGTGGCTTCAATTGTAGCAAAAGTGATGAAGTTAATGCACATCTAGATCATATGAAATGGCAACTAAAGATGCAGTTTATTCATACCAGTTTTATAGAAGAAGGATATAAGGAAATGTATCTAAAAAAATAAGTGGATTGAAGAAGATTCAACGAGAGTTATTAATCATCGTCCGTTCTTTCAGATATACATTCCAAATGCTGAAGGAGATACTAACGACATGCCAGAATTTGTGTCATGGACTAGAGAGTGGAATTAAGTTTGTGATTTAGTGTTTATGTGTTTAGTGTTTGTTAATTTTAAATGTTTTAATGTGCGTTTTATGTTATTAATGATCTAGTATTATGTTTAGGAATTTTCTCATCCAAGACTATTTAGATTGATAATTTATGTATTTGAAAACATTTGTAATCGTTTGTGAATTAATATAAGCATTTTGTTTGTGTAAAATTTTGTGGTTATTTAGCATTGAATTGAATTAGTTAAGATTGGTGAATCTTGAGTAAGAGAAGAGATAAGAAGGGAGGAAATAGTTATTACAGTGTTTTGAGGCCATATAGGGTTGGTTAACTTAGGCTAGATGTGCATTTCACTTACATTGAAAAAATCAAAATTTGTGCACTGGTGCCTAAGCACTAAGACCCGCGCTTAAGCACTGCCTAAACAGAGAGATAAAAGCCTAAGCGCTGAACCATTCACGCTTAAGCGCCGGTTCACAAAAATCGATTCACGAACGATTATAAGTGCAAAATTGGACCAAAAATACCATTATCAAATCTTGAATTTATCTTCAACCTCGAGATTTCATGATTTCTAAGCTAGGGCTCACCATATTTGAAGATTTCTTGGGAATTTGAGACAAAAATTGCTAGATTTGATATTCTTGAGGTAAGAGCTTCACTTTTATGCAAAAATATTTTATTTTCACCATGTATTTTGAGCACATTCATGAGCTACCCAAAAATCATTATCCATGGTGAAAATTGGAGAAAAATTGATGGATAATGCATATATTTGTTAGTTTAAGCTTTTAGGAGTTGCGTTTAGTGATTTGGAGTTTATTATGAAATTTATTTTGAATTTTATACATTTTTTTAGAAAATGGCACCAAGAATGAGGAGAAGCAAGCAAAAATCTCCATTCGATTCAAGTAAATTTATCAGTTTAAGAGCTCAAGATCGGTATAGTGATGCACTGTATTCAAGGAAATTAATTCCTAAGCGATGTTTCAAAAGTCCAGGAGCAGCTGTAGAAGAGTTATTATTAGCCGCAAGTGGGAGCTATTCTGTTATTTTTCTTCTATTACTGTGATTTATGTTGTACGAGAGTTCAATGGTAATCTCTTAGAGGTTTATGAAAGAGTCATAGTGAGGGGGAAGACAGTACCATTTGGAATTCATTTTGAATTTTATACATTTTTGAGAAAATGGCACTAAGAATGAAGAGAAGCAAGGGGAAGTCTCCATTTGATTCAAGTAAATTTGTCAGTTGAAGAGCTCAGGATTGATACAGTGATGCACTATATTCAAGGAAGTTGATTGCTGAGCGATGTTTTAAAAGTTTGGGAGGAGCTGTTGAAGATTTAAATGTTCGCCGTTAGTGGGAGTGGTTCTGTTGTTTTTCTATTATCGCAGTGATTTTGGTTGTACGGGAGTTCTATGCGAATCTCCCTGAAGCTGATGAAGGAGTCATGGTGAGGGGGACGACAATGCCTTTTTCACCTGAGTTAATTAATCAATTTTATCAATTTTACCCATGCACTTTGTGTTTCTATTCAAACAATAGTCCTACTGAGGAGGAGCTAGATGATATTTTTTCATCTTTAACTGTTGGGAGAGGGTTATAGAAGATTAAAACTAAAAGAAGAGTAAAGTTTTCTACTTTAAAGTTGGATGCCACTGTAAAGGCATGATGTTATTTTATTTATGCTCGTTTACTGCCTACAAATTTTTTGAGTGAAGTGACTCAAGATCGAGCAAACTTAAACTATTGCATCCGGCAGTTCAAGCCTATTGATATTGGAGCTTTGATTTATGGAATTATTACCAGTTCAGTCGTCGCTGCTGCTACTCCAGGTTTGCCATTCGCATCCTTAATCTTTTCTTTATGCGAGCAGGCTAGAGTTAGATTTGATAGCGGGGAGGAGGTCTTACAACCACTAAAGCCCATTACCCGTGTGAATGTGAAGTTATATTCACATCATTCTATTTTTGGCTGGAAGGGGGGATTCTCTAGTAGTTCTGCTGCCTAGACTTTGCGAGCTTTTACTTCACATGCTTCTACATCATGAGATCAGACTCTAGATCTAATTCTCAGTCATAGATATCACACCAGATTTTGGACAATGCCAATTATAATGCGGATAAGGTATCAAACTTATAATATTTTGCTGAGCATATGGATGGCTATATGAAGAGACGCAGTGATTATGAGGAGGAATATAACATAGCTATAGAGCATCTCAAGAGAGGTAATAGGGATGTAGTATTTCCTCAGTACCCTAGATATCCACCATATGAGCCTGCAATTGTTTCGCGTAGTGACAATAGTAATGAAGAGGAGAATGATTATCAGTTTGGATATTTAGTTTTATTTTATGTTTTTAACTTATGTGTTGTTATGAACTGTTGTTGGTACTAATATTTTGTACTTTTTGTTATGTTTTTAGTTGTTATTGTAGAGACTTTTAGTTTTTGTTATGTTGTGTTTTGTTTCGTACACCTACAGTGATGTATTTGTGTTTAGTGAGTAATTATTATGTGTGGTAGTAATTATTTTAATTATATTGTTGTATTTAGTTAGTGTTTGTTGAACTTAATTCTAGAATCTTAGGAAGGTTTAGAATTTAGCTGAATTGTTACTTAAAGTTGCATGTTTGAAATTTTCAATTTACTACCCGTTATTTTTCCTTATGTCTTAGTCATGTATGTTTGTTAGTGAATTTGCTTACTTTTATATTATACTCCACTGCATACAACTCTGAAGAACCTCTGTATTTTAAGTAAATTAGAATTTGATTAATTAAATTCTTAATCCTATTTTTAATTTTTGTACTTATATATTTAGGATATGAAAATTCCTGCAAGCATGTTATACTTAGTTTTCGTTCCTGCTTATTTATATATGATGCAAAAATGTTTTATTTTTATTAAAATTGAAGTATGGGAGAGGGATGAAAAATTTTCTTAAGAACTTAAAAATTTATTTGTTCTCGAATGTATTTCAAATAAATTTGATTTTGATTTGAAAATAAAAAAAATGATTATGTATATGAAGTTATATTAGGGAAGTAAAATTTTGAATAAATAAATGAGCAAGAGAATTTAGTTAAAATTTATATTAATGTAGAAAAAGTTAAAGTTAAAATTTTTTAGTGTGGAAAATGCTAAATATAGTGTAAATATCTTTAGAAGGAAAAATTGTATTTTTGAAAAATTTAGAAATTTAGACCTTTTATTTTCAAAGCTATATCATGTTTTTAAGTGAAAGAAAAATATCAACCCTTTGCTTTAGGAAAGGAAGAGTGGGATTCAAGATCATTAAAGGCCTATCCAGATTAGTAATCCTTGCCTAGAAAAGAAAAAGAAAAGAAAAAGAAAAAAAAGAAAAAAAAAAGAAAAAGAAAAAGAGGAAAATAAAAAGAAAAAGAAAAATTAAAAAAGGGAGGAGAAGCTTGAGGATTAGTGCCAAGTCAAAAATTGGTTCTGCATCTAATCTTCTTAAATTTTAAGACTTGACAAACTCTTAAGCTTAAGCATTTAATATAGTGAGAAAAATTATGCTTAATAAAAATTTTTAAATGGATATGATAAAATGCCTACTCTATAATTGGAAAATCTACAATATTTATGAATTAGATAGGAACTCATATATTCATATTTCTTATCATTAAAAATTTCTAAACTTTAAGATGGTCTCATTTACGAATATTTTTTCTAAATTGGACTACTATATTTCTACATCAAAATTTTGGTAACTTCTAAAGAAACTCATATACACCATCTTTATATTGGTTTTTAAAGATTGAAGGGTCACTTGAAAACAACTAACTTCTAAAATTTTGGGGATTTTGATACATCTAAAATTTATAGTGTTTTTACACACATTTTTATACTTATTTTTGAGATATTTTGCTTTAATGAAAAGTATTTGTGTGTTTTTCTTTCAGGTACAATCAAATGGATGAATAATGCTAAAAAGAGTGAAGAAATGTCAAATTTGGAGCAAAAATAAAGAAAGGTGTAAAAATGAATTGGAGTGCTTAAGCGCCTACAATTGACACTTAAGTGTCAGAGTAGCAGCGCCTAAGCGTCAACTACCCTGTGCTTAAGCACCAAAAGTAGTTATGAGATGAATTACTTAATTTGAACGGAGGTGTTTGAAGCAAACCTTGGTAAAAAAGTGGGAAATAGCCCATGGACATGAAAAATCAATTAATTGGCTTTTGAGGAGGCAACTTCTAGAAGATTCATTGAATAGAGACACATTTTAACGGGACACCAAGGCACCTTTTAGATTTTTAATAAAGAAGACTTGGATCATCAAAGCCAACAGTCATAGGCCAGCCACCAATCATATTTACAGTCATCATCCATCTAAGTTACCACTGCCACAACCCATCTTCGCCGGCCACTTTTCTTTTTATTTTGAGTGTTAGCTTGTATTGTGCGTGAAGGAACAGAATTCAAAAGAACTTCAAGAAGTTTGGTGGAGATGATTTGAGATAAGTGTTTATCCTTGTTCGACACTTGATTTTAATTTAAATTTCTTATTTGTGTGCATGATTTCTACTTTTAAACTCATGTATGGTTGCATTTTTTTCATGCATTCTAAGTAGTTTTCTTTAATTAAGTGTTGAAAGGAAGTTGTGTGAAGTATTAGGCTTCAATGTTGGAAGAAGTTGTGATGATCTGAAACCTTGCACTTCATTTACTTCTTGATTTGGCCAACTAAGATGTTAATACCTGTTATGAGAACATGTAAGATCCGAGATGGTATTATCTCAGTCAACAAATGGTTAAAATCACATATTGATTTCATGGATGAGAATGTAGTTCATGGGGTTGAGTGCAAATAAATAGGAAATAAATTTTTCAAGGGTGTAGAATTAGAGGACTATAGAGTGACAGGCTAAAGCCCCCATTTTGATTTATATTTTTAGGTTTTGATACGAGATGTTAGCCCTTAGGTGGAGGGAGAGGAGGGAACTCCAGAGTGAGAGAAAGTATCTTCCCTGCCTAGCTGGTCTTTAAGACTATTTAAACTATAGATTATCCAATGTTATTTATGGCTTCTCTAGTAAGAGTAAAGAATATTATTGCTCCTATTTGTCACAACACATTGAGAATACTTCCACAATAGATTTTCTTTACTTATTACTGATTCAAGATAAGGAAAAAAATGTTTTATTTATATCGCCTTCATCTTGTAAGTATTTAGTTAAGTTAATTAGTTGGTTACTTTATTTTCATAAACCAAATAATTAAAAAAAGAATCGTGTTTACATTCTTATTTTAGCATCTTATGTTTAAGTAAGAATATTGTGCTAAGTAGATTTTTGTCATCTAAAATTTCTAAATTCTTAAAAAGCATATAGTCATTTTCCTTGTGGGTTTGATATTAAGGGATTAATCAAAAAGTCCTATATTACTTGATAACGTTACGTATACTTGTGTGGTATCCCATATTTAAAATTAAAGTTGTATTCTTATTTGTTTTATAGTGGAAAACTTACCTAGCTTTGGCTTTGGATCAAGTTTTTGACTTTGTTTCAAATTAGGAAAAACTATTAAGGAAGTTAAAGCTTATAATCACATACATCTCATTTTACATCTATATAAAAAGTCAGGAATAAAAAAACATGATAAAACTTGATCGGCTTTGAACCAAGGCTACGAACTTCCTTGACCTCTAAACTCTAGAACTTTTGAGTGTGGATTGCAGTAAGGGTCATGACATTCACATACTGGTTGGTCTGATCATACATCGACTCATATTCATTTTTCTCCACATCTTCCAAGGAAATTTCATGTTGTGGTTTCTTCTGTTTTATCATCATCATTTATTCCTCAGAGCTCTCTTCATCAAAAATTTTTTCCATGTCAAACTTTATGGTCGACCTAGTTCGTTCAACAATCACGTTGGTTCTTCCTCTTCCACGTCCTCGGCCTCTATCTCATGCGTATGGGCTAAATGAATTTCTACCAGCTCGTTGTGAAGAAATTGTGGTAGATCATTAAAGCAAAGTTGAATGGCCTCTTCTTTGTGATTCTTTAGAATCTCCCACTTCACTTGCTAAAATTTACGAGAAAAGACATTTCTTTTTGGAGGTGCGTAGTAGGTGATGTCTTTGTGAATGCCCACTTCATGAACTGAAAATGGTTGTAAATCTTCTTTGATACAATGTTCTTATCTTTTTTTCAAATACTTGATGCATTTGTGTAGAGAGGACTGAACCATGTTATGCCCGTGAATCCATGGTCATCCCAGTAAAGCATTGAAAGAGGTTTCTGCATCGATGATGTGAAATTTTACAGTTGTTAATAGTTCTCCAGCTTTCATTAATAGTGTAATCGATCCAAGGGCTCTTTCTCCATTCTCCTTAAATTCAGTTAACATAATTTTATCAGTCGTAATCTCTTGAGCTTTAATATCCAAATATGCCAAAGTTTGTAGACTTATTAAGTTGAGTGATGCTCTTGAGTCTACCAAAAATCTGAACAATAGAAATATGTCGATATTAACAGAGATGTAGAGCAGTCGGTTGTGGTCAGTAGCATCGAGCAATAAGTCTTCATCTGTGAAGGTTATCCTAGGTTGTTTATTTAACCAACAAACTTCCTTCGAGGATGTGCTCGCCAACTAAGCTAAGGAAATCTCCGGGTCAAGCAATGCTGTAACCAGAGACTCTCTCATCTCCTTTCACAGGATCGGAGTGTAGTAGATGCTTAATTTGTCTAGCAACCTCCTAACATGAGCTAGCAAATTATAATCCCATTTCAGTAATCCTCCAATCTTTACTTGATTATATGTTTCTTCCATTGGCGGAGGTGGAGGTAGCTCTTCCTGAGTTACTATTTATTTTCCCTTATCCACTGGAGCTGGCCTCGGGGGTAACACTTTCACACTCCTTAGATTTATCTCTGTGATTTCTTCTTCTTGAGATGCTGTAAGCTAAATTTTTGGTGTTTCTTCTTCATCATCAGGGAGATCCAAGTTGATAGCAAGTGGTGTACCATGGCACTCGAGAACTGGCTCCTCGCTCCTGGTGTTATCGTAACCGATGTTGTAGACATATTCATCATTCTTGTTAACGGGTTCATCAGATATAAGTACAATTTAAGGATCAATTTTGGAATCAAGATTGGAGTTACATTGAGCAAATTCAGTTACGTTATCAATACAAACAGTTAAAACTTAGCTAAAATCATAATCATTATATTCATAATACCTTGGTGGGGAAAATGATAATCATACATGGTCAAAGGTTGGAGGATTTTTTTCCCCAAATCTGAGATGACTGGCAGCGACTTTATATATGCTTAAAAATACAAGAATTTGATACTACTGCTAGAAGATTTAAATCCCCAGCAACGACGCCAAAAACATTACAACGACTTTTTATATGCTTTAAAATACAAGAATTTGATACTGCTACTAGAGGATTTAAATCCCCGACAATGGCGCTAAAAACTTGAATATAATTATAGATTTGATAAAGATGTGTATAAAATATTCAATAATTGTAAAGTCACACTTTTCAACGCAAGTATATGTATCACTCAAGTAATACAGGGCTCTAATGGAGTCATGGATATCGATCCCACAGGGAGTAATATTAGAGGCTACGAACTAAGATTTAAAAAAATCAATATTTAATCACAAAAATATAGTTAAAATTGCATATTTGTCACTAAAAGGCATTTGAAATAAAAATTAATTTTTATAAACTCTTAATAACTACTAATAAAGTTTCTAATGTGAAGTTCAATATATAAGAAAGCATTCTTCTCCTTGTCAAGAAGTTTAAGTGAAAGGATAAATTGAATTAGTTCAAATTGTTTTATGTCAAATAGGAGCATACCTATTCTTCACGCTTTGGACCAAGCATAAAGAACATTGAGTGATCCTATGATTGGTTTCTGAATCTGCGGCTAGGCTGGGAGGATACCGGCTCTCACTTCGGAGCTCGCATGTTCCCCTCGCCTGAGGGCTAACATCTACACCAACACCCAAACAATAGGACCGAATTGAGTATTTTAGTGTGTCACTGTAAAATCTCCAATTCTACGCCTGATAATTTTTATTTCTCTATTTATTTGCACCCAACTTTCAAGGACTTTGACCTCCCTAAATTTTGGATGTAATCTTCACTTTAGTTGTAAAACTCAACATATCTTAACAAATCAATTGGCCAAATTGAAAGTAAATTAATATTCAAGTGAAAAGATCATCACAACTTCTTTAACATTCTCATGACACAACCAATTCAAATCACTATTTCACAAAACCTCAAGACAAGGAGAAAGACAGAGAAAACTACTTAGATTTCATGGAGAAGATACGAGAAAACTTGGAATTTATATATAAAAGAAAAGTCATACAAATTTAAATAAGTAAATACAACTTATCTCTAATTACTCCCCAAGAAAACTTCTCGTAGTTCTTCTGAATCTCTTCCTTTCTTTACAACACACAGAATTCTCCTTCGAAGCGTCAATGAGGAAGAAATCTCTCACTTTTATTCCACTCTTACAATCTCTCGAAGAATTCCTCACAATACTAACCACTCTCCACACTCTAATGGGCACCACAAACAACAAAGACTCAGCGGGCCCCCCCCAGGCACCCCCATTTTTGGCCTTCAAATGTTTCTTTTAAAATTATAGAAGAGTTCTCAAGAGTTGCCCAAGCGTCCCATCAAAAATCATCCACATTCAATGCATCTGTTGAGAGAACCGACGTGCTCGCTGTCGGCGACCTCGATGGCAGTGTCGGCGACCTCGATGGCACCGTCGGTAGCTTTTTAGAATATTTAATTTTGGACTCTCGATAAAAACCCACAGTCGGCAGCGTTGAGCCCGCCGTCGGCGCCCAAGATCAAATTTTCATATTTTGGTCCTTTTTGCTCCAAGTTCGCTCCTTTTTGCATCTTTTTGCTCCAATGACCATAATTCAAGATACCTGCAATAAAACATCAAAAATACCTTTCTTTAAAGTGCAATATCATCAAAATTAGAGTAAAATTGGTATGAAAATCTCAACATATTTTTCTTTGGTCAAAATCCCCCAAACTTAACTATTACTTGTCCACAAGTAATTTTAGTACTGTACAAAAGTTATGATCTACTATGGTAAAGTTTTAATTTAGAAATACTATAAGTTTGATTTAAATAAATACCATAGTGAGATTTTTAGAAAAATTTCAAGTAATTAAACTAACTTTGCNGTCCAGACATAAAGAACATTGACTAATCCTATGCTTGTTTACTGAATCCGTGGCTAGGCTGGGAGGATACCTACTCTCACTTTAGATCTCCCACGTTCCTCTCGCCTGAGGGCTAACATCTTTACTTCAGTGCTTAAACAATAGGATTGAATTGGGGATTTTAGTCTGTCACCCTAAAATCTCCAATTCTACGCCCATGAAAGTATATTTCCCTATTTATTTGTATTCAACTCCCATAAACTTAATTATCCATGGAATCTGAATGTGGTTCTACTTTATTGAGAATTACACAGCCCTCTCAAGTCTTAATGCAATTACAACAAATTTTAACACTGCAACAGGCCTTTATTGTAATGTAAATAAAGTGCAAGTAAAAACCATCACATTTATAATTAAAAACAGGCCTTTATTGTAATGTAAATAAAGTGCAAGTAAAAATCATCACATTGATAATTAAATCTTGAGAATTACACAGCCTTCTCAGGTCTTAATACAATTACAACTAATTTTAACTCTACAACAGATGAGAATTACACAGCCCTCTCGGGTCTTAATGCAATTACAACAAACTTTAACACTACAACAGGCAATTGTAATGTAAATAAAGTGCAAGTAAAAACCATCACATTGATAATTAAATCTGCTTCTAACTGTAATGCAATTAAGTGCAAGTAAAAACCATCACATTTATAATTAAATTCACTTCTAACATGCATCACAAAATCCTAAACATGAATTCTACTCATTACAAAAGAAAAGTAAAATTAAAAAAGTGGCATAATCTTCTCATACAATTATTTCCAAACAAGAAGAGAGAGTAAGGGAAGCCCATCATAAGGCATGAAGAAAACACAATAGAAACATCATTTAACCAAAACAAATCCACTAGATAAGTGTTTACAAAATTCAAAAGATAATTTGAAAACACAATACTTAGCTTTTTCCCTTTGAAAGAAAGATGAATATCTCTCCACAAAGTCTCCCGCCGATCCATGCAATGCTAGAACATCTTCTTACAAATTCTCTCAAAATCTCCTCTCCAATCTCTCCAAAAGGGTAGAAATCTAAACAAAGTCTCCCACCGATCCATGCAATGCTAGAACATCTCCTTACAAATTCTCTCAAAATCTATTCTCCAATCTCTCCAAAAGAGTAGAAATCTAGATTTCTACTCCTATTCTAAAACCCCTAAACTTTTTCCACACTTTTCCTAACATTCCTCTCACAAAAACCCCTCTTTTTTCACCTAAATTAATTCTTTTAAAGCGTAGGGACGAAGTTTGAAGATTTACCACAGGAGTCCTTTCAAAAAGTTTCTAAATACGTTGAATTTTGGCCCATAAACGGCAAAAGTCATTCCATAGTCGTCTCGGGCGCCGTCGGCGGGCTCGAGGGCGCTGTCGGCAAACTTTTCTATCATTTTTTGGTCTTCTCGATTAAATCTAGCCATTGGCACCGTTTTGGTTGTCATCGGCGAGCAGACTACGCAGCTCCACCGTTTTGCTCCGTTTTGCTCTGTTTTAGCTTCATTTTGCCCCATTTCAGTTGTGTTGTGTTCCTAACAGATAGCCCTAAAAAATAAGCATTAAAATAACTTTCCTTTAAAGTGTAGTCTCATTAAAAAATATGTAAGAATTGTAAAAGAGATTAAGCATCAAAAGACTTATCGAAAGGTGACAGGGCAAAATTTCATTTCTTGTTCATTTTTGCTCCAAATTGCACCATTTTTGCATCTTTTTGCTCTAATGACCATAATTCATCATACCTACAACAAAACATCAAAAATACCCTTCTTTGAAGTGCAATATCATAAAAAACAGTGTAAAATAAAATGAAAATCTCAACATATTTTCCTTTTGTCGAGAAAATAATGGGATTGAGCTAAGGAGTTCTTGGAGAGTCTCTGGAAGCAATTGGACAGAGTTTCCCCAAAGATTTTGCTAACTCTCTTCCATGGTTGTGGAGGGGGTAGTTTAAATAGGAGAGGCTATGGTGGCTCTCAGGAAAAGTTGAGGTGGCCAGGGTGTTGTCTAGGTGGAGGGGAGAAAGCCCTAACAGCCAATCAAGCTTAACTAGCTCAGGTGAGTTTAACTTTTGGTTTTGCCCACCTTAGGCTCCTTTAGGCTGATGTTTTCTGACGTTTGAGGTGGTGGTTGGCCAGTTCTGGTCACCTCTTAGCTTAGAGAGGTCAGGGTGGGCTAATTATAATTAACCCCCAAGGGTAAGCAAAGATGAAGAAGATATTTCAAGTTTTGGTCAAATATGGGGTGAATTCCCTTAAATTAAGGGACCATTGGTCCATAAATCATCTAAGGTAGGCAAGGTGAGTCTAGCCTGGTCACTAGGGTGCACTTGGTGGTTGGAGTAACTTTGGTTTGATTAATTTGACAAGGCTTAATTAATTTTGATGCATGGGTTCAATTTGGGTCAAATTGGCTTTAAGTTGAGTTTGGCTTAGGCTAACCATAACATTAGACTTAATTTATTGATCAATATGATATAGATGATTGTCACAAAGAGTTTGGAAAAGATTTAGAATGATTTTGAATTGATTTGGAGGTTCAATTTGAGGGATTTTGGACATTTGATCAATTCAAGGATGTTGGGTTATACATGGGTTTAGGTTAGACTAGAGTTGAGCTAAGTCCAAATTAAGGTTCAAAATGGCCTAGGGGGTGTTATAAGGAGTTCTCAAAATCAATTGGGTGTCAATTTTGGGATTTGTGCATTCAATTTGGTGATATTTGGACACATGACTAAATTGGGGCAAAATTGGGGGTTTTGGATTTGGGTGAAATTGAACTCAAAGTATGAATCAATTGGGTTGAGATTTGGTCTGAATTGAGTTAGGTCATGATGAATCTGAGTTTAGAATTGAAATTGGGAAAATTTGGAACCAAGTTAGTGGACATTTGGGGTGAATTAGGGTAATTGGGCCTTTAAGGGTAATTTGGGACTTTTGATTAAAATGGGTCAAATTGGGTTCAATTGAAGGGTCCAAATTGGTTTTGGGAATAATTGAAATGATTTGAAAGTTTTGGGAAAGTTTGGGCCACCAAGTATATTTTGGCAATTTTGCGGGTATTTTGATAATTTTGGCAATTTTGGGAGGTTTTGGGCAATTTGGGTGGTTTCAAATGGTTTGAGATGATCTTTGAACAAATTTAGGTATTTTGGGTGAAATTAGGAATTTTGGTCAAACTTACGGTTTGGGGGTGTTTTGGTAGATTGGGTAGATTTGGGGGGCAAAAGGCTAAGTTAGATATTTTGGTGAAATTGAGGTGCCAACCACCCTATTTGAGCTATGAACCAATGGAATCTCTGTTTGGGTCCTCTACATACTGGTCTTATCTAAACCTTAGCCTAGGGCTAGTGGATCTAGAGGACCATCTACATGAGTCTCCCAAAAGATCAAGGGATCAAAGTTAATAAGTTTGGGTTTAGGGTTGTGAGTGGGGTGTAATGTGCAAGTGAGTGATATTGTATGCACTAGCTCAAGACCAGCACCTAGAGTCAACCTTAAGGCCAAGAAATCCTATGGGAACTCTCCTTGAGCTCCTCTATAATGGCCACACCTACGAAGTGCTAGAGGTTAGGACCAGTGTATGGAACTTCAAGTTGAGCAAAGAAGAATTTAGAATTTCTAATGGTGAGGGTTCCATTACTAGTTTTATAGGAGTAGTCAACGGGAAAGTCCTATAGCTAGACCTTAGGCTACTAAAGAGGAAACTAGACCTCAATAAGAAGTGAGGTCAACATACTTAAGTTATTTTTTGGGGGTTTGGTTGTTTAAAGATTTTTAAAAGATAAAACTATTTTCATTTAAGTTTACTTTGTTGGGATTAATTTACTTATTTACTATTATATCTTCCATGTGTATTTTGTAATGTTGAAAAATATTTGCAAAATTAATACACTAAATCCACTCGCATCAAGTTTTTGGCACCGTTGTCGGAAAAGTAACAGAAAGTAGTAGTAAGTTATTTTATAATTTTATTTATTTTTATTTTAAACTTTAAAAAAATTTGTAGTTTAGTTTGAATATTTTTATATTTTTGTGTGTTTTATTATTTTAATTACTTATTGTGTTTGTTTATGCGCAGTGTAAGATCTTAAGATTTAGTACCGTATGATTCTGAGTTAGAAAGAACTATTAGAAAATTTTGAAAACAACTAAAAGAGATAGATCATATTAGCAAAATGGCTTGCAATTTGAGTAATGATGGAAATAAAAATGAACATCATCAGAGACCTTTAAGAGATTATGCTAATCTTATAATAGATGAAATTCATTTGAGTATACAAAACCCTACTGTAGCTGCTAATACACCTAAAATATAAAGTGTTTTAATATACCTTTTTATACCTAGTTTTTTAGATATTACACTTTAATTAAACGCATTTGTCTGTTTTTCTTTCAGATATAATCAAAAGGATGAAAAATGCTAAAAGGAGTGAAAAAGGGTCAAATTTGGAGCAAAAATGAAGAAAGATGCAAAAATGAACTGGGCACCTAAGCGCCCAAGATTGACGCCTAAGTGCCAGAAGCTTGCGCCTAAGCAGTAAGTACCCCACACTTAAGAGCCAGAGTAGTTATCTGATGATTCTTTGAATTTAGATGAACTTTTGAAGAGGCGTTTGAAGCATCCCTTGGTAAAAATGTGAGAAATATCCCATGGACATGAAAATTCATTTAATTGGTTTTTAAGAAGGCAACTTCTAGAAGATTCATTGAATGGAGACACATTTTGAAGGGACACCAAGGCACCTTTTGGATTTTTATTAAAGAATGATTGGATCATCAAGCCAAGGGGCCAACCGCCCATCAGATTTTACTGTCATCATCCATCCAAGTAACTGCCGCCGCCGCCAGCGGCAACTTTCTTTTTATTTTGAGTGTTAGTTCATTTTGTGAGTGAAGGAAGATAATTCAAAGAAACTTCAAGACATTTGATGGAAAGGATTTGAGATAAGTGTTTGTCTTTGTGACTACACTTGGTTTTAATCTATATTTCTTATTTGTGTGCATGATTTCTACTTTTAAACTCATGTGTGGGTGTGTTTTCTCCATGGATTATGAGTAGTTTTTGTTATCATTTTCCTTAAAATGGTAAGTGGTTAAGTATTTAAAGGATTTTGTGTGAAATATTAAACTTCAATGTTGGAAGAAGTTGTGATGATTTGAGACCTTGCACTTCATTTACTTCTTCATTTGGTCAACTAAGATGTTAATACATTGTTGTGAGAACATGTAAGATCTGAGATGGTATTGTCTCAATCAACAAATGGTTAGAATCACATATTGGTTTTATGAATGAGAATTTAGTTCATGGGGTTGAGTGCAAATAAATAGAGAAATAAACTTTTTAAGGGTGTAGAATTAAAGGACTTTACAGTGAAAGGTTTAAGCCATCAATTTGATTTATAGTTTTAGGTTTTGATATGAGGTGTTAGCCTCTAGGTGGAGGGAGAAGAGGGAACTCTAGAGTGAGAGCTAATATCTTTCCTGCCTAGCTGATCTTCAAGTCTATTCAAACTATAGATTAACCAATGTTCTTTATAGCATCTATAGTAAGGGTAAGGAATATTTTTTGCTCCTATTTGGCACAGCACATTTAGCATACTCCCACAACATAATTTTTATACTTATTACTGATTCATGATAAGAAAAAAGATTTTTTACTTATATAGCCTTCTTCTTTCAAATATTTAGTTAAGTTAACTAGTTGCTTACTTTATTTTCATAAATCAAAAATAAAAAAAAGAATTGAATTTTCATTCCTGTTATAGCCTCTTAAGTTAAGTAAAATTATTTTGTGAAGTAGATTTTTGTGATATAAACTTTCTAGTTTTCTAAAGTGCAGATTGTTAATTTCCCGTGGGTTCGATATTCGGGGCTTAATAAAAAAGTGCTGCATTATATGATAACGATATGTATACTTACGTAGTATCCCATATTTAAATATTATAATTGCATTCTTATTTATTTCATAGTGGAAAACTTACTTTGCTTTTGTTTTGGATCAAGTTTTAAACTTTGTTGCAAATTAAGAATAACTATTAAGGAAATAAAGCATATAATCGTATACATTGCATTTTTCATCTATATAAAAAGTCGGGAGCAGCTGCCAATTCATTTGAGCTTAAACCTGTTATTATCCAAATGATATAAAATAATTAGTTTGGAGGAACACCAACTAAAGATCCTAATTTACACCTTACAAGTTTTCTAGAATTGTGTGCTACTTTTAAATATGATGGATTGTCAAATGATGTTGTCAAACTTAGAATTTTTCCTTTTTCACTAAGAGATAAAGCTAAGATGTGGTTAAACTCGTTAGCACCTGGATCTATTAGAACATGGGAAGACTTGAAACAAAAATTTTTATCTAAATATTTCCCACCTTAAAAAATTGCTAAGCTTAGAAATGATATTACATCTTTTTGTCAGTTTGAAGGAGAATCAATTTATGAAGCCTGGGAAAGATTTAAAGATCTCTTTAGGAAGTGTCCAGACAATGTGTTGCCAAATTGGTTAATAATTTAAATTTTTTATAATGGATTGTTTGGATCTCTTAGATCAATAATTGATGATGCTGCTGGTGGATCATTGATGTCAAAACCATTCAATGAAGCATATTATTTAATTGAAGAGATGGCTACTAATAATTTTCAATGGCCCCTGAAAGGGTAAATCCAAAAGGAGTAGCTAGTATTCATGATTCTGATGCAATATCTATGTTAGCTACCCAAATAACTGCTATATCAAAAAATATAGATCAATATGGAATGAATTATTCTCAGACATCACCTGTGCTTGAGAAAAACTCATTAGGACAAATGATAGAATCTCATTCTTCTTATTAGACCTTAAATGCAATAAATAATTGTTCTAATAATCCTTATGTCAATAATTATAATCCTGGTTGGAAGAATCATCCAAATTTTAGTTGGAGTAACAATAACTTTAATGCTGGAAATCCGCAATGGGGGAACAACAGTGCGAACCCATTAGGAAACTCCAACAATCAAGGAAATCCAACTTATAAACCTTATTACCCTTTAGGTTTTAATAATTTGCATAGTAAGGAGAAAAAATTATCAATAAAAAAATTGATATTGCAAATGGGAAGCCAATTACAAAGTCAATGAGCTGCAATTAGAAACGTGGAAAATCAATTAAGATATATTGCTACTGCACTTAGCAATAGACATCCAGGAACGTTGCTTATTAATGTTGAAGCAGATCATAAAGATCATAACAAAGAGCAAATTAAGGTTATTTAACTAGTAAGTGGAAAAGAATTGGAAAATAAAATTCAAAAAGATGTGGAAGTTGAAGTTGAAAAAGATAAGGTGGAAAATGAAAAATATGGTGAAGATTCTCATTTTGAGTCAGAATGTCCTACTAAACCAATGAAATTACTGTAGAAAGACCACTGACAGCGACTATATATATGCTTAAAAATACAAGAATTTGATACTGCTGCTAGAAGATTTAAATCCCCGGCAACGGCACCAAAAACTTGACAACGACTTTATATATGCTTAAAAATATAAGAATTTGATATTGTTGCTAGAAGATTTAAATCCCCGGCAACGGCACCAAAAACTTGTTAGTGGTTATAGATTTGATAAAGATGTGTATAAAATATTCAATAGATGCAAAGTCACACTTATCAACGTAAGTATACGTATTGCTCAAGTAATACATGGCTCTAATGGAGTCCTGGATATTGATCCCATAGGGAGTAATATTAGAGGCTACGAACTAAGATTTAAAAAATCAATACTTAATCACAACAATATAGTTCAAATTGCATATTTGTCACTAATAGGCAATTGAAATAAAATTGCAATTTTAATAAACTCTTAATTAACTAATTTTACTAATAAAGTTTCTAATGTGAACTTAAATATATAAGAAAGCATCCTTCTCCTTGTCAAGAAGTTTAAGTGAATGGATAAATTGAAACAGTTCAAATTGTATTGTGCCAAATAGAAGCATACATATTCTTTACCCTTTGGACCAGGCATAACGAACATTGACTAATCACATGTTTGGTTACTAAATCTACGGCTAGGCTAGGAGGATACCGGCTCTCACTTCGGAGCTCTTACGTTCCCCTCTCTGAATTTGTGGCTAGGCTGGGAGGATACCGGCTCTCACTTTGGAGCTCCCATGTTCCCCTTATCTGAGGGCTAACATCTACACTTCAGCACCCAAACGATAGGACCAAATTGGGGATTTTAGTCTCTCATGAGGGCTAACATCTACACTTCAGCACCCAAACGATAGGACCAAATTGAGGATTTTAGTCTGTTACTCTAAAATCTCTAATTCTATGCCCGATAATTTTTATTTCCCTATTTATTTGCACCCAACTTTTAAGGACTTTAACCTCCCAAATCTTGGATGTAATCTTCTCTTTAGTTGTAAAACTCAACATATTTTAACAAATCAATTGGCTAGATTGAAAGTAAATTAAGATCAAAGTTGTAAAACTCAACATATTTTAACAAATCAATTGGCCAGATTGAAAGTAAATTAAGATTGAAATGAAAAGATCATCACAACTTCTTTAACATTCTCATGGTACAACCAATTCAAATCACCATTTCACAAAATCTCAAGATAAGGAGAACTACAGAGAAAACAACTCATAACTCATGGAGAAGATATGACAAAACTTGGAATTAATATATAAAAGCAAAGTCATACAAACTTCAATAAGTAAATACAACTTATCTCCAATTCCTCCCCAAGCAAACTCCTCGAAGTTCCTCTGAATCTCTTCCTTTACTTACATCACACAGAATTGTCCTTCGAAGCGGCAAGGAGGAAGAAATCTCTCACTTTCCTTCCACACTTACAATCTCTCGAAGAATTCCTCACAATACTAACCACTCTTTACACTCTAATGGGCACCTCAAACTAGAAAGACTCCATGGGCACCCCGTGGACACCTTTTTCGGCCTCCCAATGTTTCTTTTAAAGTTGTAGAAGAGTTTTCAAGAGTTGCCCAAGCGTCCCTTCAAAAATTGTCCACATTCAATGCATCTGTTGAGAGAATCGACGTACTCGCCGTCGGCGGCCTCGTTGGCGCCGTCAGCGGCCTTCTAAAATATTTAATTTTGTACTCTTAGGAAAAACTCGTCGTTGGCGGCGTCAAGCTTGTCGTCGGTGCCCAAGATCAAATTTTTGTATTTTGGTCCTTTTTGCTCAAAATTAGTTTCTTTTTGCATCTTTTTGCTCCAATGACCATAATTCAACATACATGTAACAAAACATCAAAAATACCTTTCTTGAAAGTACAATATCATCAAAATCAGTGTAAAATATGTATGAATATCTTAACATNTATATATATATATATATATAGAAGACTGGGAGAAAAGAAAATTACTTGCCAAATGTATGCAAAAAATGCAATCATATTGAACTTAGGATCAAGATCTGGATAATGCGCATATTTACCGGAGACATAATGGTTGAGGGTGTAATTTCCACCATGATGCCACATGTTCAAATCGCCCATATTTCCCTTTGGGTTGAACTTTTCTGAAATACAAAAGATCTAGATGATGCACTAAGATAGTCCTAAAATTCCTCGGCTCAACAATCTATGCAAGATTGCATGCTCTTGAGTATGAACTACCGAAGCACAGGCTCTTGAGCGCAGGCCATCCTACAAACCTTATCTTCTCATCCAACAAGATCAAGTCACTCGTTAGTCGACTCAATTTGTTTCATAATCTTGATTAAATTAATCAAAGGAGACCTAATTCACCTCAAGGTCAAATTAGCTTAGTGATTAATTATCTTATGAGTCAAATAGATTGATGAGGATGTGACTCAACCAATGCACATGAAATAAATGATGAAATAGGGTGTTATCAGAGGATAACATACCAAAGATAATATTAATTATATGCTAACGCCAAAAGAAGACAAAGGGAATAAGTCAGAGATCTCTAGAGTTGTAGTTGTATGACCCCTATTTATGTTATGAGGAAAACCCCCTCTATAGCTATGGAAAAATCTATGTAACAAGGGATAACAAATGAACACACTAGGGTTTCCCTTGTTATAGAGATTTGTAAACAAAAAAAATCAAAATTTATGGAAAAATCTATGTAACAAGGAAAACTCCCAAATTTGGGTTTCCTTTAGACACTCTATTTCAATTACTTTTAAGTAAACACAAAAATCATCTCTCTTCTATCCATTCTTTCTCTCCATAATTATTTTCTTGAGCCGTGTGTTTATGGACAAACTGAGATTTAATATGGTTTTGAAGTGTGGTGAGCATAAATCATGCCACAAATAAGAAGAAGATGCATGTAAGAAGCAAAACCAAATCATAGAAAAGTTACTAATAACATGGATTATACTAGAGATTTTGTTACTCAAATGATTAATGAGTTGAAAGAACAAAATGACAAAAAAGATAAGAGAAACACTAACATAAGCAGCAGAGGAGTAAATGCTCCTACCTCATCCAGAAGCTCTGGTACGATGAAAGAATTTGCTCATTACTAAAGTTTGAAGAACCCCAACACTCGCTTTGGTGGATGGATAAAATTTACTACCTTAGTAGTGTTTGATCAACCCATCTAAGTATGAAATAAGAGGGAGGAGATTCAAACCTTCTTGACTATATCATTTAGAGAATATCTTCCTTAAAGAGATCACTGAATTAAAAGTGTCAAAACTATTCAAGGTTATGTCCTTGAAATCTTATTAAGGAAGATTAAAACCCTCCATCAGCTCATTCAAGTCCATCATCTAGTTGTTAAAGATAAATGACAAGTTGAAATGTCATTTATTCTTTATGACTTTGAAGAAATTGATGTTAAAAATTGTTCAACAGCTTACCACTAAAAGAGATTATCTCCTAAGAAAACTTCAAGCACACATTCATAATGTAATTTGGTAGTGCCAAAATGCTACATCAGAGTTTGCAAGCTCAGATGAAAATTTGATAGGATGCAAGAAAGACTGTAATAATTTGCTGCTCATTTTCAGAGGAAAATATTGGAGGTATAGGACCTTGAACCTATAATAGCCCAAGTTGTATTAGCATAAGGGCTAAGAGAACGTCCCCTTTGTTATGCACTTGACCTATAAAAATACTTGAACCTTAGCCAATTTTTTGGAGCATTCCTACGTCTACTTTTATATAAAAGAATATAATTCTTTTCTAGCCACTAACAACATGGGCATCATAATGCACATTGACAAAAGAGAAACTTCAACCATATTGAGAAAGGTGCAAGTCACACCATGTGACATATAGGATGACCAAATTTGGAAGAATACTAACCACGTCCTTCAAGAAAAAGGTGCATGTTCAAGAAAGGCGTGTTTATTAGGAAAAGAAGCAAATTTAATATCAGAAAAGATGAGTGAATGATCAAGTGGAGAGGAGGATGCCATTGTGCACCCACTAATTATCCAATCATGTTTTTTTATGAGTTTCAATAGCCAAAATAGTGGAGGTCATTCAAAATGAAGAATATTTTTGGAAGGTCATGCCTATGAAGATTGTAGAACACTTGTAAGACACATAGAGTTACTATGTGTACCATCATTACTTCGATCATAAAACTGAGGGTGCTGACAACTTAGAAGCTTAGTTAAAGAGTTGATCAAAGCCAAGAAGCAGAAGGAGTTTGTCATGTTGGGTGTGATAATTCAAAGGTAGGGAAAGACATCAATCAAAGAAGCTCCAATGAACAAGCATGGGATTAGGTGATCTATATCACAAAGATCCTTCATTTATTCTTGATGGGGACAAATTAAAAGCATCCCATCAGATAAGCTTTAATAAACTTCACTCAAGAGAAGTGTATTTGGTATCTTCATCTCGCTATCAAGATGTTAACCAGTAACTCATCATCTTCACGATGAAGGCCCGCCTACTATGGAAATTCTTTAAAATTATGTAATAGTGTTTATGACGCTAACTACAAATTATTAGATAAGTAATATTCTTATAGATACAAGAAATTCTATTAACATTCTTCTTAAAACTATTTTTTGATAAAAAAACCTTGGTTTGTCAAATTTACCATATAATTTGAGCTACTTTTATGAATTTTGGGGAGATAAGAAATAATTTAGGGAATCAATTTGGGTGAAAAAGATAAGTAATTCATAATAATGGTTTACTTCATCATAGTTGATTCTATGATGACTACAATGCTATGTTTGATCATTTACTCCTTAACCACTTATTTAACACTTTAAGGCCACTATCTCAACGTATCACATTTCACTAAAATAGTGAAAAAAGAAGTAGTGACTATCTCGGGAGATTCGGAGTAATCATGTTATTATTACCTATTTGCAGTATGTAGTGTTTGGGAGGAAATACTACAATGTAAGTGCAATAAGGCAGTGACATAGGATTCGTTTCGTTTGCTAAAAAAGAAATATAATGTAAAAGATTTACATAACACCATGATTACAATGTAATTCATATACTTTGGTTCACTGTAAAAAAAAATGTAAGACTTTATATTTTTTATTTAGTTTAAAGTAGATTAAAAATAATGTATTTACTTACGCAAAGGGTAGCCAGCGGAAAGGAGCGGCGGACAAGGGTGGTGGGTGGCAGGTGGAGGGTGACGGTGGTAGCGACAATAGTGGGTGGCTATGGTGGGAGGCACATGGTGAATGAAGATGACATGCGATTTTAGGTGGCAGCTAGAGGCAGGTGGAAGACGGGTGGCAGCTAATTACAACATGTGGGAGGCAGTGCCAACAGCTAGTGGCAGTGAGTGGTGATGGTGTGTGAGTAATGACAATATATGGCAGCTGAGAGCGGCAACAACAGGCATGCTGGCGGTGATGGAAGTGGTGCAGNTGCTTGGTTACTGAATCTGCGGCTAGGCTAGGAGGATACCGACTCTCACTTTGGAGCTCCCACGTTCCCCTCGCCTGAGGGTTAACATCTACACTTAAGCACCCAAATGATAGGATCGAATTGAGGATTTTAGTCCACTCTAAAATCTCCAATTCTACGCTCGATAATTTTTATTTCCCTATTTATTTGCACCAAATTGGGGATTTTAGTCTGTCACTCTAAAATCTCCAATTCTACGCTCGATAATTTTTTTTCCATATTTATTTGCACCCAACTGACCGAATTGGGGATTTTAGTCTGTCATTTTCTAAAATCTCCAATTCTACGCCCGATAATTTCATTTCCCTATTTATTTGCACCCAATTTCTAAGGACTTTGACCTCCCTAAATCTTGGATGTAATCTTCACTTTAGTTGTAAAACTCAACATACATTAACAAATCAATTGGCCAGATANGCTTTCTATACATATAAATCATTAGAGAATTTGCTGGGTAATGAAATTTTGAAATAAGTAAAAAACTAAACATTTATAACAATAATTAAAAATTATCTAACTGAAAACATAAAATAAAATATATAATAAAATGAAAGTACAAACAAACATACATCTATCTCTATCACAAATTACAAAACAAAAGTACATCAATCACTATCATATATCAAAATCCCATACTACATCCTCGTCTCCCTGGTCAGCAGGTGGATTGGGCTGATAATGAGTATAACGGGGGCATTCAGGAAAAGTAACATCAGGCTCACCTCTGTAGTGTCGGGCTTGAGCTTCGTAGTAAGCTATCTCGAAGTCAGAATGCCTCTGTAGGTACTCACTATCATAATCATGTCTACGTTCTAATCCCCCAAATTTTTCATTTATTTTATCTATACTCTTCCGCTGCAAGGTTAACTCATTCATTAAATCTTGAAGGGTAGGGGAACTAGAGGAAGGAAGGTCATAACTAGAAGAGGGGATATCTCTAATAGTAGAAGGTTCTTTACTCCTACTCCCAGATTTCCATCCTTCGTGGGATTCATACTTCTTTAAATTAGCANTGATGGTGGTATAAATGCAAAACATTTAAAGCATAACTTAACATGCCCAACCAAACTGAAAACAAAAGAGGATCCATAAGGTGATCCATATACAAGCTATGCCTCTCAAAAGTATAGCAAACCAAAGCGTTAGCATCGAAGATAAGGAGAATCAAGCAGATCACCATTCAGAAGAGTGCGAAGATGTGGCATGGGTAAAGTGCCGCAGCAAATATTACTAGAGTTCCTGGCCAAATGAGCTAACCAAATAGTCAGGGAGTTACATTCTCTGTAAATGAAAAAAAAAAATAAAAAAAATTAATTTGTATCTGTTAATATAATCACAAAGTCTATTCATATTGGCAAGCAAATCCCACCGAGGAATAGTGGTATTGTAGAACGCATTCATAAGCGATTGAGAATTCGTCTCAAAAATGATTTTAGTAAAATTAAGACGAGCCCCAACCTTCATGGCTAAAAGGAAAGCCCAACTTTTGGCCTCCAAAGGAGAGGCGGTGCAAATTGGAGAAGCAAAATAATATAAAAACTGTCCAGAATGATTCCTTAAAACCCCTCCCGCACCCGCAACATTAGAGATCCAACTGCCTTCCATATTAAATTTAACCCAGTCTGTAGGTGGGGGTGGCCATCTGAAGATGTCCATCCTACCCACTTTAAACAACAGGCCCGTTTAAAGTGAGCCAAGATATTAGAGACAGTAATATAAGGAGTAGACAAATTGTTACCGTACTTAGCCTCATTTCTCGCTACCTAGATGAACCAAAGAAACACAAGAGAATACCACCACAGATTTTTATCCACGGAAAAGGAAAATTTCCAAGTATAAAGATAATCCTGAATAAAAGAAGAGACCGACCATTTTAAATTGAAGTGGTTACCCAAACTATCATAATCATGTCTACGTTCTAATCCCCCAATTCATTTATTTCCTCTATACTCTTCCGCTGCAAGGTTAACTCATTCATTAAATCTTGAAGGGTAGGGGAACTAGAGGAAGGAAGGTCATAACTAGTAGAGGGGATATCTCTAATAGTAGAAGGTTCTTTATTCCTACTCCCAGATCTCCATCCTTCATGGGATTCTNCAACTAGTAGAAGGTTCTTTACTCCTACTCCCAGATCTCCATGCTTCATGAGATTCATACGTCTTTAAATTAACTTTACTAATGGGTTTCATAAGATAAACCCATTCTTCATCATCTCCAGCTTCAACTCCAGAAAGTTTGCAAAGTGCATAAATGAGGCCAGGATGTCCCAAATCTCCACTTGATTCACTCATTGTCGTGGTCAAAATATTCTTATAACTAATTCTCCCCACATTTATAATCAGATTGTTCTGAATACAGAAATTTAGAATAGCTCTATCTCTTGTTACCTCACTATGGTGATAGGTAGGTAATAGAGTAGACAAANATCACAAAATCACAAAACAAAAGTACATCAATCACTATCATATATTAAAATCCCATATTATATCCTCGTCTCACTAGTCAGTAGGTGGATTGGGCTGATACTGAGTATAACAGGGACATTCAAGAAAAGTAACATCAGGCTCACCTCCGTAGTGTCGGGCCTGAGCATCATAGTAAGCTATCTCGAAGTCACAATGCCTTTGTAGGTACTCACTATCATATTCATGTCCACGTTCTAATTCCCCAATTTTTTTCATTTATTTTCTCTATACTCTTCCGCTGCAAGGTTAACTCATTCATTAAATCTTGAAGCATAGGGGAACTAGAGGTAGGAAGGTCATAACTAGTAGAGGGGATATCTCTACTTGTAGATGGTTCTTTACTCCTACTCCCAGATCTCCATCCTTCATGNAAAGGAGGCCAGGATGTCCCAAACCTCCACTTGATTCACTCCTTGTCGTGGTTAAAATATTCTTATAAATAACTCTCCCCACATTTATAATCTGATTATTCTAAATGCAGAAATTTAGAATAGCTCTATCTCTTGTTACCTCATCATGGTGATATGTAGGTAACAGAGTAGAGAAAATAAAATAGTGTCACGCTTTAGATGTGGCATTCGACATGGAAGCAAAAAAATTTACTCGTTCTCGCTGCTTTAGCTTCCATGTCCCTTTCCCATTAGTGAGAAAGTTAATGACATTGTTCAGTGGGCATTCCATTGGACTAAGGGTTTCATAATTGTAGATATAGGAGTATGGGACTTCATAAAATGAGTTAGTGCGAGCGGCATTAAACTCAATAGAAAACCCTCTTACTCGAATGGTTCTGTCCTCATAATAGAACGCATTGGCATATAATTCTTTCACAACATTCACAGCAGCCTTGTTGGTGGTATAAAAAAATTTTCCCACCTCCATTCGGTAATAACTCGTTTGACTTCTCCTCTCGGACTCTCAAAAACACTATCTTGTATACATTTCTTCCCTTGAAATAATGAAGTAAATCTTGAATGAGCCTTCGCATTAATGAAGCGAGACTCGTCAAACTCAAGCCGCCTTTTTTGTCGCAGAACCATTTCAATCTAATCAAAATTATAAAACAAAATTCTAAAACACACTTCAAATACTCAAATAATGGCTTCTAAGAGCGATCAAGAGTTCAAATCTAAATTCCATGAATTTCTTCCAAATATTTTCTCCACATTCTCAATTTTTTTTGGATCTTCTCAATGTGGAAGAAATTCAAGGAAACTAAGCCATGAATTTCTTCCAAATATTTTCTCCACATTCTCAATTTTTTTTGGATCTCCTCAATGTGAAAGAAATTCAAGGTGAAAATCAAATATTTTTAGTTGGGAGTGAAGCTCTTACCGAGAGATGATAAAATTCGGTGTCTAAACACATTGAAATCACCCCAAATCCAAGATCTTCAAGGCTTAGATCAAAATTTTTATTTTTTAGGAGGAAAAGGATGATGAATAGTGGGGGGCGACTGGTCAAAATGGCGGCTAAAAGTGTTTTTTTGGTATCTCGTAGTCAGCGGGGTCGTCAGCGCCGTCAACGAGCTCTATTAAATTAAATAGCCTAAGTCTCGGGAAAAATCCACCGTCGATGGCACCGTCGGTGAGCCTTGAGAGTTAATTGTCTGGAGTCTCGGGAAAAACCCGTCGTTGGTAGCATTGAGCCCGCCCTCAGCGCCCAAGGCAAAAATTTCACAGTTTCGCTCTGGTCCAAATGAGTTCCAATTTTCTCTATGGATCCAATTTTTATGATGATTTAAAGGTAAATACGAGTAGTAGAGTTTAATACTACCATAAACTAACGATAATTTCAAACAAAAACACTATAATCTCAATAAAAATAAAAATAACTATGGGTTGCCTCCCATAAAGCTCTTGGTTTAACGTCGTCAGCCCGACCTATTATGATATTATTCAGGTTGACTGACTATTAAAACCTCTTTAAAATTTGGTCTTTTACCCTCAAAATATGGCTTTAATCTGTGTCTATTCTAGTCTTTTGATCTTCAATTTCAACAGCTCCGTAAGTATAAACTTGAGTCACAGTAAAAGGTCTCATTAAAACCTCTTTAAAATTTGGTCTTTTACCCTCATAATATGGTTTTATTCTGTGTCCATTTACTTGGTCTTTTACCCTCAAAATATGGTTTTAATCTGTGTCCATTCACTTTAAATCTATTTCCAATTTGGTCTTTTACCCTCATAATATGGTTTTAATCTGTGTCCATTTAATTTAAATCTATTTCCTTCCGATCTTCAATTTCAACAGCTCCGTAAGTATAAACTCGAGTCACAGTAAAGGGTCCTAACCAACGTGACTTCAATTTCCCATGGAATAACTTCAGTCTTGTATTGTAAAGCAAAACCNTTCCATAGACAACTTCTTCTCCTTAATTTGAGTATTACTATTAAATCCTGAAGGATAAGAAGGTCTATAGTTTACATTTCCTTGGTGGGATGATTTTCTAAATGGGTTGTTTGCCCATTGTTGATTTGTAGAAGAATTTTTATTCCAATTAAAATTTGGACGATTCTTCCAACCTGGATTATAATAATTCGAAAAAGGGTTGTTGGGTCTATTAATAGCGTTTAAAGTCTCATATGAAGGTTGAACATCCACAATTTGCCCAGATGAATTCTCTTTCTTCACAGGAGGTGTTGGAGATTAATTCATTCCATAATGATCTAATTTCTTTGTTATTATAGTAATCTGCGAAGCTAACATAGATATTGCATCAAAATCATGGATACTAGCTACTCTTTTAGGATTTACCCGTTCAGAGGGCATTGAAAATTGTTGGTAGTCATCTCTTCTATTAATGAATAAGCATCATCAAAAGGTTTTGACATTAACGAACCCTCAGTCGCAACATCTATAATCGATCTAAGAGATCTCACTAATCCATTATAAAAATTTTGAATTATTAACCAATATGGTAACGAATGATGAGGGCATTTCCTAAGAAGATCTTTAAATCTCTCTCAAGCTTCATATATTGACTCTCCATTAATCTAACAGAATGATGTTGTGTCATTTCTTAGTTTAGCAGTCTTGGATGGAGGGAAATATTTGGATAGAAATTTCTGTGATAGTTCTCGCCNTCATCTCCAGCTTCAACTCCAGAAAGTTGGCAAAGTGCATAAATGAGGTCAGGATGTCCCAAACCTCCACTTAATTCACTCCTTGTGTGGTCAAAATATTCTTATAAATAATTCTCCCCACATTTATAGTCTGACTGTTCTAAATACAGAAATTTAGAATAGCTCTATCTCTTGTTACCTCACTATGGTGATGGGTAGTTAACAGAGTAGAGGAAATAAAATAGTGTCACGCGTAGATGTGGCATTCAACATAGAAGCAGAAAAATTTACCCGTTCTCGCTGCTTTATCTTCAATGTCCCTTTCCCATCAGTGAGAAAGTTAATGACATCGTTCAGCGGGCCTTCCATTGTACTGAAGGTTTTATAATTGTAGATATAGGAGTCTGGGACTTCATAAAATGAGTTAATGCTGACAGCACTAAACTCAACAGAAAACCCTCTTACTCGAACGGTTTCGTCCTCAAAATAGAACACATTGGCATATAATTCTTTCACAACATTCACAACAGCCTTGTTGGTGGTATAACAGAAATTTTCCCAGCTCTATTTGGTAATAACTCGTTCGACTTCTCCTTCTAGACTCTCAAAAACACGATCTTGTATACATTTCTTCCCTTTAAATATTGAAGTAAATCTCGATAGAGCCTTTGCATTGATGAAGAGAGACTTGTCAAACTCAAGTCGCCTCTTTTATCGCTAAGCCATTTCAATCTAATCAAAATTATTANTCCTATATATCTTTCTTTTCTTTTCAGGGATTGTTGTCAATCCTTCCTTTTTCCCTTTTTGAAGTGAGGATTATTATATCTGGATAGCCTTAATGATTTTGAACATCACCTTTCTTTTCCTATATTTGAAACTTAAAGCATTACTTTACTTTATAAATATTTCATAGCTTTTACATTATTGAGCCCCAATCTTTTCTTTCAAATAATTTCTAAGATTCTTAATATTTCAAAATATAGTTTTCTTTACTTTAAATAGTTAACTATAGTCTTCAAAATATAGTTTCCTTTACTTTAAATAGTTAACTATAGTCTTATTCTCTTATACTAAAAATCTTAATCTACAAAATTAATTTTCATTACAAAAATATTCCTTTAAATCTACAATAATATTTAAATATCTACAAAATATAGTTCTATGAATTAAATTCATTGTATAGATCATATTAATAATTTTTGAAAATATTTAAATTGAGAACATATAATAGTTAATCTTTTTCTTTCCTCCCTATTAATAATTTTTGAAAATATTTAAATTGAGAACATCTAATAGTTAATCTTTTTCTTCCCTTCCGCAAACTTAAATTTTCTAATATGGAATGATACTGGTGGAAAGAAAAATTCTAAATATAAATCATACCTCCATACTTTAGGCATTTTCATCATTCTGAAATTTTTGCAGTCCTTCTCAAAATTTCTACTTCCTCTAGTCTGTAACATTAGAAGCTTTCTATACATATAAATCATTAGAGAATTTGTTGGGTAATGAAATTTTGAAATAAGTGCAAAACTAAACATTAAACAAACACAATTATTCACTACACATCCACAATACTAAAAAAAAATAATTACAATTAAAATGTAAAATAAAAAACACATCACATTACAATTTAACAAATTCCAACTACCACACCAAACAATTATAACAATAATTAAAATTATTCAATTACAACATAAAAATAAAAATGAAAGTACAAACATACAAAAATCTATTTCTATTACAAAAATTACCAAAATAAAAGTAAAAGTACATCAACTTCTATCATATGTCAAAACTCCAAACTATGTCTTTGTCTCCTTGGTCAGCAGGTGGATTGGGCTGATACTGCGTATATCTGGGGCATTCAGGAAAAGTAACATCAGGCTCACCTCTGTAGTGTCGGGCCTGAGCTTCGTAGTAAACTATCTTAAAATCTGAATGCCTCTGCAGGTACTCACTATCATAATCATATCTACATTCTAATCCTCCAATTCTTTCATTTATTAGCACTATACTCTTTCCCTACAAGGTCAACTCATTCATTAAATTAGTCAGGGTAGGGGAACTAGAAGGACGAAGGTCATAACTAGTAGAGGGGGTATCTCTACTAGTAGAAGGTTCTTGACTTCTACTCCTACTCCATTTCTCATGGGATTCATAAGTCTTCAAATTAGCTTTACTAATGGGTTTCATAGGATAAACCCATTAATAAGTCTTCAAATTAGCTTTACTAATGGGTTTCATAGGGTAAACCCATTCTGATTCATAAGTCTTTAAATTAGCTTTACTAATGGGTTTCATAGGGTAAACCCATTCCTCATCATCTCGAGATTCCACTCCAAAAAGTTGGCAAAATGCATAAATAAGGCCATGATGTCCTAGACCTCCAACTGCTTCACTCCTTGCCGTGGTCAATATATTTTTAAAAACGATTCTCCCCAAATTTATATTTCTATTATTCTAAATACAGAAATTCAGAATATTTATAACTCTTGTTACTTCACTATGGTGATAGGTAGGTAACAGAGTAGAGGAAATAAAATAGTGTCATGCTTTAGATGTGGGCATTCAACATGGAAACAGAAAAATTTATCCATTCTCGTTGCTTTATCTTCCATGTTCCTTTTCCATCAGTGAGAAAGTTGATGACATCATTTAGCAGCCTTTCATTGTACTGAAGCTTTCATAATGACGGCTATAGGAGTCTGGGACTTCATAAAAGTAGTTAATGTGGGCGACACTAAATTCAACAGAAAGTCCCCACACTTGAACGATTCCGTCCTCAGAATAGAACACATTGACATAAAATTCTTTCACAATATTTGCAGTAGCCTTATTGGTGGTATAACAGAAGTTTTCCCACCTCCACTCGGTAATAACTCATTTAATTTCTCCTTCTGGACTCTCAAAAACTCGATCTTGTATACATTTATTTCCTTCAAATACTGAAGTAAACCTCGATTGAGCCTTCACATTGACGAAGCAAGACTCGTCAAACTCAAGTCGCCTCTTTTGTCGTGGAGCCATTTCAATCTAATCGAAATTATAGAAAAATTATAAAATATACTTCAAATATGCAAATAATGGCTTCTAAGAGTGACTCTAAGAGTTCAAAACTAAATTCCACGAATTTCTACCCAATATTTCCTTCACATTTTCAAAATTTTTGGATCTTCTCAAAGTAGAAGAAATTCATAGTGAAAATCAAATATTTTTTGTTTGGAGTGAAGCTCTTACCAAGAGATGATCAAATCTGATGTCTAAATGCTTTAAAATTGCCCCCAACTCCAAGATCTTCAAGCCCTAGATCAAATTTTTCATTTTAAAGAGGAAGGGGATGATGAATAGTGGCAGTTGACTGGTTAAAATCGCGGTTATAGGTGTTTTTTGAGGCTCTCACCATCGATGGGGTCTTCGGCACCATCAGCGAGCTCTATTGAATTAATATCCTAAGTCTTGGGAAAAGTCCGTCATCGGCGGCATCGAGGGTCTCGTCGGCAAGCTCTTTTGAATTGGTTTAATTTCCAAATTTTTGCAATTTCGATCAATTTCAAGCCTCAACGACATCCGTTCAAGCATTCTAAACATAATTTTTAAGTTATTAAGTGATGTACTAACACAAATAAATATTCTAGATATAACTTTTAAGTGATTAAGTGAGGTTGACTAGTTAAAATCGAAACGGGGTTTAGAAGTGTCGCAAAACAACTAACATACCCGTTTTCTCTCATTTCCCAGTCTTCAGTTTTGTCCGTTAATTATTGGTAGATTTCATTCATCAGGTTTCTTGTCGGGACGAAGTTGGAATAATGGCAGACAGGAACATTCTCGATCATATATAACTCATTGATCTATGCAAGAGTAAAAGTTATCCATATACCTCACACATAGACAACTCACTGGTTGATTCCATGCAAATTTGCATAAAATTCCTTCACCACAGGAACAACTACGGTGGCTGTAGTGTAGCACAACACTTTCCATCTTCATCGCACAATCATCTCTTCAATTGCTGTCGATGGATTATTCAATCCTCGATTTACAAATTCTCGTTCCTTGATTAATATTTTCTTTGTCAGTACCTTGTTGACGATTCGCTGCGCTTCAGCACTAATGAACTTTCTCCGGTTGAACACTCGCAATCTATGGTTTTAATGAGAATTGAAAGCCATAGGAATGAATTTGGTGAATTTTCACTTTGTTTTGGAGAAATACGAATTAAGGAATGAAATTTTGAAGTTTAAAAGGAGTAACTTCCGTCTAAAACTGCCAAAAACCGTCCATTCAAACTCCATAAACCGCCAGCCCGCCGGTCTCACCGTCAGCGGCGTCAATGGAGCCGTCAGCGAGCCTTTAGAATTTATTGCCTGGAGTCTCGGGAAAAACCCACCGTCGGCGGCATCGATGGCACCGTCGGTGCCCAAGGCAAAAATTGCACAATTTTGCTCTAGTCTAAATGCGTTATAATTTTTTCTATAGATCCAATTTTTATGATGATTAAAGGTTAAATATGAGTAGTAGAGTTCAATACTACCACAAATTAATGATAATTTCAAATAAAACATAAAGATAACTATGGGGTTGCCTACCATAAAGCGCTTGGTTTAACGTTGTCAGCCCGACTTATTCAGGTATTATTCAGGTTCACTGATCATTAAAACCTCTCTAAAATTTGGTCTTTTACCCTCAAAATACAGTTTTAATCAGAGTCCATTTAATTTAAATCTATTCCCAGTCTTTTGATCCTCAATTTCAATAGCTCCGTAAGTATAAGCTTGAGTCACAGTAAAGGGTCCTAACCAACAAGACTTCAATTTCCCAAGGAAAAATTTCAACCTTGTATTGTAAAGAAAAACTTCTTGTCCTGGTTCAAAGTTCTTCTGGTTAATCTTCCAATCATGTCATAACTTTATTTTCTCCTTATAAATTCTATCGTTATCATAAGATTCATTTCTTAATTTTTCTAATTCCTTCAATTGTAACAATCTCTTCTCAACTGCATCTTTCAAAGTATAATTGAATTCTTTAATCGTCCAATATGCTTTATGCTCCAATTCCACTGGTAAGTGACAAGTCTTTCCAAAAATCAGTCTGTAAGGAGTCATTCCAATAGAAGTTTTATAAGCAGTCCTGTAAGCCCATAATGTGGTATCCAGTCTAGTGGACCAATCTGCTCTACGAGGGTTTACAGTCTTTTCAAGTATTTGTTTAATCTCTCTATTATAAACTTCAACTAACCCACTAGTTTGAGGGTGATAGGCAATAGAGATTCTATGAATAATATTAAATTTTTCTGTCAATCTCTGAATGTATTTATTCCTAAAATGGGATCCTCCATCAGTGATAATCATTCTTGGCATTCCGTATCTAGTGAAAATATTNAACAGTTTTCAGTAAATTCAAATTTCTTGTTCTTTTCTAAATGTGGTAATGAAGGTTTGGTAATTTTTGAAAAATCTTTAATAGAATGCCTGTAAAAAGCAACATGTCCAAGAAAACTCCTAACCTCTCTTACATTAGTAGGAGGTGTTACTTTAGATATAACTTGAATTTTTGCAGGGTCTGCTTCGATACCATTTTCCAAAATTTTATGCCCTAACACAATTCCTCCTACAAACATAAATTGACATTTCTCCCAATTTAGAACTAAATTAGTTCTTTTGCATAACTCTAAAACTTTTTCAAGATAATTTAAGCATGCATCAAATGATGTTCCAAATACAGAGAAATCATCCATAAATATTTCCAATCCATCATCAATTAACTTACTAAATATAGACATCATACATCTTTGGAATGTTGCAGGTGCATTACAAAATCCAAAAGGTGTTCTTCAAAAAGCAAAAGTTCCAAAAGGATTGGTAAATGTTATATTTTCTTGATCCTCACGAGCAATAGGAATTTGATGGTAATCAGTATATCCATCTAAAAAACAAAAATATTTGTGCCCAACAAGTCTATCTACTAATTGGTCTAAAAATGGTAAAGGGAAGTAATCTTTCCTCATGAAAGTGTTTAATTTTTTATAATCAATGCAAATACGCCACATAGTAACTTGTCCGATAGGNTATATATATATATATATATATATATATTTCATTTGGATTGCTTTCAATCCTGGATATTTTTCTTTTCTTTTTAGGGATTGTTGTCAATCTTTTCTTTTTCTTTTTCAAGTGAAGATTATTATATCTAGATAGCCTTTAATTATTTTGAACTTCACTTTTCTTTTCCTAAATTTGAAACTCAAAGCATTCCTTTACTTGATAAGTATTTCATAGCTTTTTCATCATTGAGCCTCAATCTTTTCTTCTCAAATAAATTTCTAAGATTCTTAATATTTCAAAATATAGTTTTCTTTACTTTAAATTGTTAACTACAGTCTTATTCTCTTATACTAAATATCTTAATCTACAAAATTAATTTTTCTTACAAAAATATTCCTTTAAATCTACCATAATATTTAAATATCTACTAAATATAGTTATCTCAATTAAATTCACTACAAAAAATCATACTAATAATTTTTGAAAATATTTAAATTGAGAACATATAATAGTTAATCTTTTTCTTCGCTCCCCCAAACTTTAACTGCAAACATAAAATAAAATAAAATAAAATGAAAGTACAAACAAACGTGCATCGATCTCTATCACAAAATCACAAAACAAAGTACATCAATCACTATCATATATCAAAATCCCATACTATATCTTTGTTTCCATGGTCAACAGGTGGATTGGGCTGATACTGAGTATAACAGGGGCATTCATGCAAAGTGTTACGGGTCTGAGCTTCGTAGTAAGCTATCTCAAAGCCAGAATGTCTCTGTAAGTACTCACTATCATAATCATGTCTACGTTCTAATCCCCCAGTTATTTCATTTTTTTTTCTATACTCTTCCGCTGCAAGGTTAACTCATTCATTAAATCGTGAACCTTTAACTTATAAATTCTATGCTCTTCCGCTGCAAGGTCAACTCATTCATCAAATCAGAGAGGCTTTCATTTATTAATTCTATGCTCTTCCGCTGCAAGGTCAACTCATTCATCAAATCAGAGAGCATCCTTTCACTTATTAAGTCTATATTTTTTTGCTGCAAGGTCAACTCATTCATCAAATCAGAGAGGGTACGGGAACTAGAGGAAGGAAGGTCATAACTAGTAGAGGGGATATCTCTACTAGTAGAAGGTTCTATACTCTTACTCCCAAATCTCCATCCTTCATGGGATTTTATACGTCTTTAAATTAGCTTTACTAATTGGTTTCATAGGGTAAACCCATTCTTCATCATCTCCAGCTTCAACTCCAGAAAGTTGGCAAAGTGCATAAATGAGTCCAGGTTGTCCCAAACCTCCACTTGATTCACTCCTTATCGTGGTCAAAATATTCTTATAAAAAATTCTCCCCACATGTATAGTCTGATTGCTTTGAATACAGAAATTCAAAATAGCTCTATCTCTTGTTACCTCACTATGGTGATAGGTAGGTAATAGAGTAGAGGAAATAAAATAGTGCCACGCTTTAGATGTGGCATTCAACATGGAAGCAAAAAAATTTTCCCGTTCTTGCTGCTTTATCTTCCATGACCCTTTCCCATCAGTGAGAAAGTTAATGACATCGTTCAACAAGCCTTCCATTGTATCGAAGGTTTCATAATTGCAGATATAGGAGTCTGGGACTTCATAAAATGAGTTAATGCGCGCGGCACTAAACTCAACAGAAAACCCTCTTACTCGAACGGTTTCGTCCTCGGAATAGAACACATTGGCATATAATTCTTTCACAACATTCACAGCAGCCTTATTGGTGGTATAACAGAAATTTTCCCACTTCCATTCTGTAATAGCTCGTTCGACTTCTCCTCCCGGACTCTCCAAAACACGATCTTGTATACATTTCTTCCCTTAAAATATTTAAGTAAATCTTGACTGAGCCTTCGCATTGACGATGCGAGACTCATCAAACTCAAGTCGCCTCTTTTATCGCAGAGCCACTTCAATCTAATCAAAATTATATAAAAAAATTCTGAAATACACTTCAAATACTCAAATAATGGCTTCCAAGAGTGACTCTAAAAGTTCAAAACTAAGTTCCATGAATTTCTTCCAAATATATTCTCCACATTTCCAATTTTGTTTGGGGTCTCTTAAATGTGGAAGAAATTCAAGGTAAAAATCAAATATTTTTAGTTTGGAGTGAAGCTCTTACCGAGAGATGATAAAATCAGGTGTCTAAACGCTTTGAAATCGCCCCAAATCCAAAATCTTCAAGCCCTAGATCAAAATTTTCATTTTTTAAGAGGAAGACAATGATGCATAGTGGCGGTTGACTGATTAAAATTGCGGTTAAAAGTGTTTTTTCAGTATCTCACCGTCGGCGGGGTCGTCAGCGCCGTCGGCAGGATCGTCAGCGTCGTCGGATGGGTCGTCACTACCGTCAGTGAGCTCTATTGAATTAAATAGCGTAAGTCTCGTGAAAAATCCACCATCAGCGGCACTGATGCCGCCGTCGATGAGATTTTTAAAATTTGTTCAATTCCAGATTTTTACAATTTTGATCAATTTCAAGCCTCGTCGACATTCGTTTAATCATTATAAATATAAATTTAAGTGATTAAATGATGTGCTAACACAAATAAACATTCACAACACAAAAAATTACAATTATATGTAAAATCCAAGGGTTACAATACACGTTAAACGACACACATAAGTTTGGTATTTTCTTAACCTTAATATATCAATTCAGCGTCGCAATCCAAGGCACAACACTCTAAACCCTAAAAATAAATATTTAATGCTCATTCTCAATTATACTGAGATCTAAAAGCAAAATTCAAAAGTAGAGCAAACACATAAGTTCAAATCAAACCACACATATAGACATATAGGTAGTAAAGTAAATGTACTACTCCTTCGATTCAGTGTTTGTTTCTCCTCTGATATCGCCCATCGATTGAACATGAACGAAGAGGTTATAGAAGGGTCAATATGGGAATTCTTTAGTATAGTTCTCTTCTATCAATCCCATCTTTCTTATCAATCGTATCAAACTTCCTTCGATATGTCCAGAATGATCAAAATGCTCTTCCATCCTCCAGTCTAGATGATCAAAAAAATTAGAGATATTATTAATTGCATTCATAACATTTTGTACCTCTTTCTCCAGTTTCTTGATTCTGTGTAGGGTCACTAGTGTCTTGTCCAGAAGTAGAGGCTGAATAGGAAATGAATTCTGAGATGATTGATCCGTAATAATAGTCATATCATTCTCATCTTCATTGGTTGGGAACTTTTGGGTTGGGTCCAAAGGCTTCCAAGGTAGAAGTAGCTTTTTCCAATTCTCATAAGATACTTGGAACTGACTGCAGAGTAAGAAGATTGTTGAAGGATGTCCAAGCCTATAAGTTGATCCATGAAAGATCACGCCCAAAACAAAATTCACAATTATCGATCCAATACCAATTGGCAATCCCATTTGAATACAATAATTCAGAATAGCACTTTCTTTAGTAACTTTACCGATTCTCATTGTCGGTAGTAGTTTTATAGAAATAAAAAAGTGCCAGCATTTAGAAATGGGGTTTAGAAGTGTAGCAGAGAAACTAACATACCCATTTTTTCTCATTTCCCAGTCTTCAATATCTTTTGTAAAAAATTGGTAGATCTCATTCATCAGATTTCCTATTGGGATGAAGTTGAAATAATGACAGACAGGAACATTCTCAATGATATATAACTCATTAATCCATGCAAGAGTAAAAGTTATCCATCTGCCTCACACATAGACAGCTTCCTGGTTTATTCGATGCAAATTAGCATAAAACTCCTTCACCATAGGAACGACTATGGCGGCAGTAGTGTAGCATAACACTTCCCATCGTTGTCGCACAATCATCTCTTCAATTACTGTCGAAGGATTGTTCAATCCTCGATTCACGAATCCTCTTTCTTTGATTAATCTCCTCTTTATCAGCACTTTGTTGAAGATTCGTTGCGCCTCGGAACTAATGAACTTTCTCCGGTTGAACAGTCAAAATCTGGGGTTTTCAGTGGAATTGGAAGCCATATGGATAAATTTTGTGGAGTTTCAATTCATTTTTGGGTAATATGAATTTAAGAACCGAGTTTGGATGTTTATAGGGAGTAAATCTTGCCTAAAACAGCCAAAAACTGACGTTTCAAACTCCGAAAACCATCATCTCACCTTTCTCGCCATTGGCAGTGTCGATGGCTCCATCGGCAAGCCTTGAGAATTAATTGTCTGGACTCTCGGAAAAAACCCGCCATCGGCAGTGACGAGCCCGCCGTCGGCGCCCAAGGCAAAAAATTTCACAATTTTGCTTTGGTCCGAATGAGTTCCAATTTTCTCTATGGACCCAATTTTTATGATGATTCAAGGGTAAGTACGAGTAGTAGAGTTAAATACTACCACAAAATAATGATAATTTCAAACAAAAACACTATAATCACTAAAAAAAAAGATAATTATGGGTTGCCTCCCATAAAGCGCTTGGTTTAACGTCGTCAGCCCGACCTATTCAGATATTATTCATGTTGATTGACCTTTAAAACCTCTTTAAAATTTGGTCTTTTACACTCAAAATATGGCTTTAATCTGTGTCCATTAACTTTAAATCTTTTCTCAGTCTTTTGATCTTCAATTTCAACAGCTCCGTAAGTATAAACTCAAGTCACATTAAAGAGTCCTAACCAACGAGTGTTCAGTCCAGGGAATAACTTCAACTAAAAACTTCTTGTCCTGGTTCAAAGTTCTTCTGGTTAATCTTCCGATCATGCCATAACTTTAGCTACTTCTTGTCCTGGTTCAAAGTTCTTCTGGTTAATCTTCCGATCATGCCATAACTTTAGTTTTTCCTTATAAATTCTGTCGTATCATAAGATTCATTTCTTAATTCTTCCAATTCATACGATTTCCTTGAGTCACAGTAAAGGGTCCTAACCAATGAGACTTTAATTTCCCAGGGAATAACTTCAGCCTTGTATTGTAAAGCAAAACTTCTTGTCCTTAGACTTCAATTTCCCAGGGAATAACTTCAGCCTTGTATTGTAAAGCAAAACTTCTTGTCCTCAAAGTTCTTCTGGTTAATCTTCCGATCATGCCATAACTTTAGTTTCTCCTTATAAATTTTGTCTTTATCATAAGATTCATTTCTTAATTCTTCTAATTCATTCTTTTGTAACAAACTCTTATCACCAGCATTTTTCAAATTAAAATTAAATTCTTTAATCGACCAATATGCTTTACGCTCCAATTCTACTGGTAAGTGAAAAGTCTTTCCAAAAATCAACCTGTAAGGAATCAATCCAATAGGAGTTTTATAGGCAGTTCTGTAAGCCCATAATGTAGTATCTAGTCTAGTGGACAAATCTACTCCACTAGGGTTTACAGTCTTCTCCAGTATTTGTTTAATCTCTCTATTAGAAACTTCAGCTAACTCACTGGTCTGAGGGTGATAGGAAGTAGAGATTCTATGAATAACATTAAACTTTTCTGCCAATCTCTGAATGTATTTATTCTTGAAATGAGATCCTCCTTCAGTGATAATCACTCTCAGCATTCCGTATCTCGTGAAAATGTTTTTCATTAAAAATATTGAAACACTTTTAGGATCACAACGAGGTAAAGCTAGTGCTTCAATCCACTTTGAAATGTAGTCTACTGCAACTAATATGTATAAGTTCCCAGACGAAGGAATAAATGGACCCATGAAATCCAATCTCCAAACATCAAATATCTCAACTTCTAACAAGAAATTCAAAGGCATTTCATTTCTTCTAGATATATTGCCTAATCCTTGGCATCGAGCATGAAATTCAGAGGCATTTCATTTCTTCTAGATATATTGCCTACACGTTGACATCGATCATGTTTGTATCTGTAAACATCTCTAAAGAGAGTAGACCAATAGAATCCAGCTTGTAAAATTTTATAAACAGGTATCTGAACATCTCTAAAGAGAGTAGGCCAATAGAATCCAGCTTGTAAAATTTTATAAGTAGTTTTATTAGTTCAAAAATTTCCTCCAAATTCAGAATCATGACATTTCTGAATGATTAGTTTAGTTTCTTCATAAGGTACACATCTTCTCATAATAAGATCCTTACATTGTTTATGTAAATAAGGCTCATCCCAAATATATGCTTTCACATCATGAATGAATTTTTTTTGATGTTGCAATGTCAGCATAGGTGGCAAAATATCACTTACAATATAATTAACAATATCAGCATACCATGGTATTTTCCACTCATTAATATTATAGAGTTGTTCATCAGGGAAACTGTCTGTAATTTCATTATCGGTATCAAATAATTCATGATATTCTAATCTCGACAAATGATCAGCAATTTGATTATTAGTTCTCTTTCTATCAATAACCACAAAATCAAATTCTTGCATTAAGAGTATCCATCTAATTAACTTTGGTTTAGCATCCTTCTTTTGCATCAAATATTTAATAACAGAGTGATCAGTGTGCACAACACATTTATTCCCAATTAAATAAGATCAAAATTTGTCAAAAGCATACACAATAGCCAGTAACTATTTTTCAGTAACAGTGTAGTTAATTTGAGCATCGTTAAGAGTTTTACTAGCATAGTATATAACTTTAAAAATCTTATCCTACCTTTGTTCAAGAACAANCCATGGTATTTTCCACTCATTAATATTATAGAGTTGTTCATCAGGGAAACTGTCTGTAATTTCATTATCGGTATCAAATAATTCATGATATTCTAATCTCGACAAATGATCAGCAATTTGATTATTAGTTCTCTTTCTATCAATAACCACAAAATCAAATTCTTGCATTAAGAGTATCCATCTAATTAACTTTGGTTTAGCATCCTTCTTTTGCATCAAATATTTAATAACAGAGTGATCAGTGTGCACAACACATTTATTCCCAATTAAATAAGATCAAAATTTGTCAAAAGCATACACAATAGCCAGTAACTATTTTTCAGTAACAGTGTAGTTAATTTGAGCATCGTTAAGAGTTTTACTAGCATAGTATATAACTTTAAAAATCTTATCCTACCTTTGTTCAAGAACAACTCCAATAGCATAATCACTAGCATCACACATCAGTTCAAATGGTTCCTCCCAGTTAGGTGAAACTAACATAGGGGCTGTGATTAGCTTTTCTTTTAATAACTCAAAGACATTTAAACAGTTTTCAGTAAACTCAAATTTCTTATCCTTTTCTATAAGTTGGCATAGAGGTTTGGTAATTTTTGAAAAATCTTTAATAAAATCACAGTAACCAACATGTCCAAGAAAACTTCTAACCCCTCTTACATTAGTAGGAGGTGTTAATTTAGATGTAACTTGAATTTTGGCAGGGTCTACTTCCACACCATTTTCTAAAATTTTATGCCCTAACACAATTCCTCCTTGAACCATAAATTGATATTTCTCCCAATTTAGAACTAAATTAGTTATTTCGCATAACTCTAAAATTTTTTCAAGATAATTTAAGCATGTGTCAAATGATGTTCCAAATACAGAGAAATCATCCATAAACACTTCTATTCCATCATAAATTAACTTACTAAATATAGACATCATACATCTCTGGAATGTTGCAAGTGGACTACATAATCCAAAAGGCATTCTTCGAAAAGCAAAAATTCCAAAAAGAACTAGTAAATGTTGTCTTTTCTTGATCCTCAGGAGCAATAGAAATTTAATGGTAGCCGGTATATCCATCTAAAAAACAAAAATATTTGTGTCCAGCAGATCTATCCACTATTTGGTCTAAAAATGGTAAAGGGAAGTGATCTTTCCTAGTGGAAGTGTTTAATTTTCTATATTCAATGCAAATACGCCACCCAGTAACTTGTCTGATATGTATTAATTCATTATTCTCTTGTGCTTCAGCAGTCACCCCTCCATTCTTAGGAACACAATGAATTGGACTTACACAAGAACTGTCTGAAATAGGATATATAATTCCAGTGTCCAATCATTTCAAAATTTCCTTCTTGACTACTTCTTTCATCCTTGGGTTTAATCTCATTTATGAATCAACTCTTGGTTTATATTAATAATTTTGTGCATACAGATCGAAGGACTGATTCCTTTAATATCAGCTAAGGTCCAACCAAATGCTTTCTTTTATTTTTTCAATGTATCCAAAAGTCTTTGCTCTTGCAAATCATTTAACTCTGAAGATATAATAACAGGTAATTTAGATGAGTTTCCCTGAAACACATACTTCATGTGGTTAGGCAATATTTTCAACTTAAGTTCAGGTGGTTTTCTAATTGACATGACTAGATACTTACCAACATTCCCTGTAATATCCAACATGTCAACTCTTTCCTGAACATAATCTAATTATTCATTTTATATTTCATCCAAAATAATTCATCTTTGTCTTCAAAATATTCTTTAAAATGCTCGTTCAATAGATGTTCACTAATTTCTATGTGAAAACAATCATTATCTCTTTCAACAACAGGGTATTTCATAGATTTTGCAATGTTAAAAGTCACTTCTTGATCTTTAACTCTCATAGTTAATTCTCCCTTTTGAATATCTATCATAGCTCTTCAAGTAACTAAAAAATGTCTCCCTAAAATTATAGGTATTTCTTTATCTTCCTCCATATCTAAAACAATAAAATCTACAGGAAAGATAAATTTATCAATTTTTACTAACACAACATCTATAACTCCCTTAGGATAAATAACTGAACGATGCACTAACTGAAGAGTTACAGAAGTAGGTGAGACTTCTCCTAACCCTAATCTTTTGAAAATTAATAGAGACATAAGATTAATGTTGGCTCCTAAATCACATAAAACGCTTCCATAAAATCTTTCACCGATAGCACACGGTATATAGAAACTATCTGGATCTTTTAATTTTTCAGGAAGCTTTTTCTAAATAATTACACTACACTCTTGGTTAAGTGCAACAGTCTCATTATCAGTGAACTTCCTTTTCTAGTTTAAAATATCTTTCATAAACTTCACATAATTGGGCATTTTCTCTAAAGCTTCTACGAAAGAAATATTTACCGATAATTTCTTAAAAATTTCTATAAACTTGGAAAATTGTTTATCCTTCTTGTGTTGTTTCAATCTTTGAGAAAACGGTGGTGGAGGTTTCTCCACAACAATTTTTATTAGTGTAAGTGGATATTCTAAATATGGGTATTCATGATCCCTTTCTTTTCTGAATTCACTTTCTCTTTTCAGTTTCTGTTTCTTTCTGCACTCTTAATTTCTAATTCTTTTCCACTTCATAGTTGTAACACTTTTATCTATTCTTTTCCTTGAGCTTTAGGATTTGGTTCCACAGTACTAGGAAAAGTTCCCATTATTCGGTTACTAAGCGCAGTAGCGATATGCCCCAATTGGTTTTCAATATTTTTGATAGAAGTTCCTTGATTTTGTAACTGGTTTCCTTGAATTTGTAATTGATTTCCTTGATTCTACAATTGTTGACCCATGTTCAGTATCAGCTCTTCCATGGACAACTCCTTTTCCTTAAATTGAGTGTTACTGTTAAATCCTGAAGGATAAGAAGGTCTATAATTAATAATTCTGTGGTTGGATGGGTTGTTTGTCCATTGTCAATTTATAGAAGAATTGTTATTCCAATTAAAGTTAGGATGATTCTTCCAACTTGGGTTATAATAGTTCTAATAAGGATTTTTGGGTCTATTGTTAATAGCATTTAAAGTCTTATAAGAAGGTTGAACATCCACAAATTGCCCAGATGAATTCTCTTCCATCATAATAGATGTTGGAGAATAATTCATTCCATAATGATCTAATTTCTTTGATATTGCAGCAATCTGTAAAGCTAACATAGATATTGCATCAGAATCGTGGATACTAGCTACTCTTATAGGATTTACCCTTTCAGAGGGCCATTGGAAATTGTTGGTAGCAATTTCTTCTATTATCGAATAAGCCTCATCAAAAGGTTTTGATATTAAAGAACCACCAGCCGCAGCATCTATAATCAATCTAAGAGATCCCACTAATCCATTGTGAAAAGTTTAAATTATCAACCAATCTGGTAACAAAAGATGTAGGCACTTCCTAAGAAGATCTTTAAATCTCTCCCAAGCTTCTTATATCAACTCTCCATCAATTTGACAAAATAAAGTTATGTCATTTCTAAGTTTAGCAATTTTGGATGGAGGGAAATATTTAGAAAGAATTTTCTGTGAAAGTTCTCCCCAAGTTCTAATAGATCGAAGTGCTAACAAATTTAACAACATCTTAGCCTTATCCCTAAGTGAAAAAGGTAAAAGTCTAAGTCTAACAACATCGTTCTAAATTCTATCATATTTAAAGGTAGCACAAAGTTTTAAAAAACTAGCGAGGTGTAAATTAGGATCTTCATTTGGTGTACCTCTGAATTGCTTATTTTGTACCATTTGGATAATAGCAGGTTTGAATTCAAATGAATTAGCAGCTAAATCAGGATTTTGGATAGATAAGTTATAAGCGATGTGTAAATTAGGATCTTCATTTGGTGTACCTCCGAATTGATTATTTTGTACCATTTAGATAATAGCAAGTTTAAGCTCAAATGAATTAGCAACTACATCAGGATTTTGGATAGATGAGTGAATTTCATCTATTACAGATGAATTAGTAGCTACATCAGGATTTTGGATAGATAAGTGAATTTCATCTGCTGTAGGAATCGAATTAGCAGCTACATCAGGATTTTGGATAGATAAGTGAATTCCATCTGCTGTAGGATTTGCGTAAGCTCAAATGAATTAGCAGCTACATCAGGATTTTAGATAGATAAGTGAATTTCATCTGTTGTAGGATTTGCATAATCTCTTAGGGGTCTAGGTTGGTGTTCATTCTCTATTCCTTGATTGTTCATGTTGTTTTCCATTGTATAAAGCTACATCAGGATTTTGGATAAATAAGTGAATTTCATCTGCTGTAGGATTTGCATAATCTCGTAGAGATCTAGGTTGATGTTCATTTTCTATTCCTTGATTGTTCACATTATTTTCCATTGTGTCAGGATTTTTAGGTTCTTTTATTTGTTTTCTAATTCTCCTAACAATGCGTTCTAATTTCAAATCGTAGGGTATAAGATTTTTAGGTCCAAATTTACGCATACAATTGAAATCAGTACACAGAAAACAATTAACTAAATATGAAAATAAGTTACAATTCAAGTAAAAGTTCTTTAATAGTCTTAATTTGTCCGTTACTCTAATTATGGTTTTTTTTTAAAATCTAATTTTACTCCTTGGCAACGGCGCCAAAAAATTGACAGCGACTTTATATACGCTTAAAAATATAAGAATTTGAAATTGCTGCTAGAAGATTTAAATCTTCAACAACGGCGCCAAAAACTTGACAGCGACTTTATATATGCTTAAAAATACAAGAATTTGATGCTGCTGCTAGAAGATTTAAATCCCCGGCAACATCGCCAAAAACTTGACAGCAGTTATAAATTTGATAAAGATGTGTATAAAATATTCAATAATTACAAAGTTACACTGATCAACACAAGTATACGTATCGCTCAAGTAATACAGGGCTCTAATGGAGTCTTGGGCATCGATCACACAGGGAGTAATATTAGAGGCTACGAACAAAGATTTAGAAAATCAATACTTAATCACAACAACATAGTTCAAATTGCATATTTGTCACTAATATGCAATTAAAATAAAAATGAAAATCAATACTTAATCACAACAATATAGTTCAAATTGCATATTTATCACTAATAGGCAATTGAAATAAGNAATATTTGTGTCTAGCAAGTCTATCCATTATTTGGTCTAAAAATGGTAAAGAGAAGTGATATTTCCTAGTGATAGTGTTTAATTTTCTATAATCAATGCAAATACGCCACCTAGTAACTTGTCTGATAGATATTAATTCATTATTCTTTTGTGCTTCAGCAGTCACCCCTCCTTTCTTATGAACACAATGAATTGGACTTACCCAAGCACTGTCCGAAATAGGATATATAATTCCAATGTCCAACCATTTCAGAATTTCCTTCTTGACTACTTCTTTCATCAATGGGATTAATCTCCTTTGTGTATCAACTCTTAGTTTATATTGTTCATTCAGTATAATTTTGTGCATACAGATCGAATGACTAATTTCTTTAATATCAGCTAAGGTCCAAC
>JXCR01118163.1:40026-53273 GCA_002079205.1 Phalaenopsis hybrid cultivar | reverse complement strand
TTTTTTTTTTCTTAAAGATGTAGTTGTTTCTTAGATAAATTAAAGCGAGTGATATATTTGATGTGATTTAAATATTAGAGTGTATGTAATTAAATATAAAAATTTATAAATCAGCCGTATAAATACATAAAAATTTGATGTTGTGTGTAAATGCGCTCTTATTATTCATTTTTCTTACCTTGTTATTCCATTGCGTTATCTAGAAAATATGAAGGGGCTTTTAAAATACAATGGAAAGCGTCAATTTATTTTCTGTAGTTCCTAATCTTGCATAAGGCAATTTAGTTAGTACTGAATATTACACCGAGGATGTTCGATTGATTTAAGATCATTTGTAAATAAGAAATCATGAATAATACACCAAGGATGTTCAACTGTTTCGTGGTCATTTGTATGAATAATCCACTAGAGATTTTTGACTAATATGAGGCAATTTGTATGAATAACTACCAAACAATAGACTACAATGATAATTGCTCACGTAGACTGCAGTTGGTAGATATAATAGCATCAGTTAGCCACAAAGGTCATAGTAGCAATTAGATATGTCATATTTGGTCACATAGAATGAAGTTAGTAGCTGCAGTAATATTAGTTGGCCATAAAAACCGTAGTTAGAAGTTCAAATAACAATTAGCTACATGGGCCGTAGTTGGTCACATATGTTGTGGTTGGTAGTTGTAGTAACAAATAGCCACATAACTCATAGTTGGAAATTATAGTAGCAATTAGTCAGATAGGTCGTTGATGGTCACACAAGTCGTTGTTGGTGTTTGGACCCCTTTTATTAGGGAAACGGGTTACAATTTGTATAAGAAACATTGCATTTGTCTTTATGTAGTGTAAAAGAAAATACAAGTGTTCGAAACAACCGTCATATTCATGGGTATGACAGTTGTGAGCAATGCTCTCTTGTGGTTAGTGGTTGGCGGCGACCAGTCGGGTCTTCAATATGTTACAGTCGTATTTGGGTTACATCGTACAAGTAAAAAGGGTTGTCGGCGGCTATAAAGGATAAAGGTTATAGTCTGGTCGTTTTCATTATGATGCTATATACTACGATTGTATTTGAGATACGACGTTAACAAACAGCTGGCGGATATAAAGTCTGAAAGTTATCGACGGGTTTTCAATACGACATTATTTGATACACTGTATTTATGATATTTCATTAGCAAGTAGAGCTTATTGACGACGACGAGCGGGAGTGGCCGGTGGTGGGCGATGTTCTACAGTGGTCAACATCTACGGAGACCAAAAATTATCGTCGAACATTTGGTCAGAATAACACTTGAATTTGACACCTACTCTAATCTCAATTGAAGTGTGAAGGTTTATTTATAGCCCTTGTCATAGGGGCATTTGATCTTTTGGTAAATAGCTTTCCTAACCACCAGATCAAACTGCTCATATTGACCCACATTGATTATAGGATGTTTCTAACGACTTGAGGGCCTTAATGATCTCATAATTAAGAGAGCTTAGTGTCACCTCCCAAAAGAGCCCTTATGGGTGGTGGGCAGCCCAGGACTTAAATACTGCTTTTCGGCCCTACACCTAGCCAATGTGGGACTATTTGTCCGTGACATTCTCCTCCACCCAATCACGTGACGCCCTCGTCACGGATCAGCTCCACCGAGGGTCCCACTGGACCATGAAGAGTCCACACACCTGGCAGGCAGTAGTCTGCTCTGATACCACTTGTCACCTCCCAAAAGAACCCTTATGGGTGGTGGGCAGCCCAGGACTTAAATACTGTTTTTCGGCCCTACACCTAGCCAATATGGGACTATTTGTCCGTGACATTAGGCTCATTGGATTCCTCTCGTCGAGATGCGCAATTTTAATATATGTCAAATTTGGAGCTGATTTGACCATTCAATTACAATTCAAATCCTCTAAAAGTGCTTTAATGACTTGATATGGGCTTAATTTGATCCATATCATTGAGTTTTCCAACCTTTTACTTAGAGGATTATCTTTTTTTAAAACCAATGTGGCACACATTTAAGCATAAAACATATACATTTTAAAAGTCTATTTGTGTATAATGCTGCTGGTAACATATTTAAGCTAATTTTAAGTTAAGGGTGTGTTTCATTTGGTTTTGACTGCATGTAATCTCATTTCAGAAGTTGTGGAAAATATGATATTTAAAGTTTGAGTTTCAGGAGCAGTTGGTTTGTTTGAAAATTTTAGTTTTAAAAGTGTTATCCTTGAATAAATTATCTAAATAACCCTATCTCAGGAACTGCAGGGAGGAGGCATGGTGCTGTCGCGAACCCTCTCCTTGTAGAAAAGGGGGTGCAGGTGTAGGGGCAATTGAAACCAATGCATGAGCGCCCCACGAACCCGGCGCCGGGGTGCCTGCATGGATAAAACAAGGAAATTCACTTTGTGAACACAAGAAATGGCCTACCAATAGCGATCTTGAGATGCAAGAAATTTGCTCCGTGGGTTGTAACGCGATTCATGAAACACCACATTAAAAAACATAAGTCAATGATGCGTTTCCGAAGGCAAGCCGAAAAGCTGAAACAAATGTGCCATAATTATTGTCAAATTTAAAAAAAATGATAAATTTTAAATTTTGTATTTAATAAATTCAATTACTAAATTATAGTAAATTTAGTAAATGAGACTTTCGTTAGGAGTGTTATTTACGTATGTCATACCCACACAATTTTGCATGCGTTTGACCTCCAATAATCTCTCAATAACTCAAATCTCATATAATTTAAGTTATTGAAGATATTAACCTCAATAACATTTCAATACATCATATTTTTACGATCACTCAAAAATTTTATGAGGTTAGTATGAATTAACCCCAATAAAATAAATATTGCGTGGGAAGCACGTAAATACCAACTATAAAACCTTCCCGGCCTTCTTTTTCTCTCCATCTTCTCCATTCTAGCTAGAATGGCGCCGAAGCAATGGATTCCGCTCGAAGCTAACCCCGATGTCATGAACCAGGTCTCTCCCACCCCTTTTTTGCCTCCTCTCTGTCGTTCGTTATCTTGTTTAGCTTCGTTTCGACTTCGGTTAACCGTTCCGCTTCATCTAGTTTTTATTCTCATACTGGCCCTGTTTCCAATCGATGGGTTTAGGGTTTTTGGTTGAAAAGTGCGATTGTCATCCTTTGATTGAGTTGCGCTACTTTGAAGCAATTGGCGGCCCTGACTTATTTTGTTTCCTTATGTAGTTCATCTGGGGTCTTGGCGTTCCAGAGATCGAAGCGAAGTTCAATGATGTGTACGGTTTGGATGACGAGATGCTCAAGTTGGTTCCGAAGCCTGTGCTTGCTGTGCTTTTCTGTTATCCTGACTCGCAGGTAGTTTTACCGATCAAAGTATCTCTGTTTTTGCTTGAATTCATCGGCGTTAAATGTCCTTATTGTTTGGCACCAATGTTAGATGTTTCTTATCAGCTTTGGTTCTTTCCAGGAGAGGAGGGATGCGAGAGAGAAAATTTCAGGGAGTGCTGAAATGGGAGAGGTGAATTATTCTGTTGATTTGCTTCAGAGATTGAACTGTAAATAGTACTTTCTTTTTAGCTTTTTGCACATTCAGTTCGTTCATGGCTACAGTTCTCTTTATAAACATTCACAATTTATTGTTGAGTTCTTCCTCCCCTTTCCTGGTTTTCTCTGGGTTGTTTTTTTTGGACGAAGGTTGAAGTTTACTATGGTCTATCAAGCTTTGTACTCTTGTTTGGTTTTTGTATTGAACAGGAGAATGATATATTGGCCATTTTAGTACTTGTTATTAGCTTATCTTTTGAGTCTTACTGTGCAAACCAAATTTGAGATTTTGGAAATATATGATACCGTTATGGAAACTAGTTTTATTAGGGCTGCTGATGCAATCTTAATGGAGCAAAAATTCTTCATTATTTATACTTTCCAATTTTATGTACACGTGGGAATTATGCGGAGTTGTATATTTCTTGTAGTAACAGGCTATGAAGGAGTTTACTGGGGCATTGTTGCATGTTGAAAAGATTCTTAAGGACTTTGAGGGTGTCTGATAATCTTAACTCTGAAATTTACAAATGCACATATAGAGAAGTGAGAGCTTTTTTTTGGGTTGAAAATCCGGGTGTCCAAATGCTCAAATAGATAAGTGAGGCCGTCTTTGGTGGAAAATCCAGAATGTGTTCAAATGCACAAATACGGTAGTGTGAATTTTTTGTGGAAAATCAAAAGGGGAAAGTCATGAAGCCTAGCCCAGGTGAGAAATTTTATTATAAGTAAAGCTCAAGTATATGGTTTCATCCCCCTCCCAGAAGTTAGAGAGATGTCAACACAAGACTTTTTGGTGTTAGCGATCTTGATTGCGGTGACAAACTAGTTAGTTGGATCAACTGATGAGAAATACAAGCTTTTTTCCCAACAGAGGCGGTCAACCATATGTCAATGGTAGTCTAGTGGTTTGTTGACAATGGAAGCCATCATTTTGAATGTGGAGGATCCTAGCTGATTGTTAGTGTACAAAAGAAGATGAACGAGGCTAATGGGTTGTTGGTTGGCCAAATTGATTTCAAGAGTCTTGTACAAGCAATTTTAATAGACGTACACATTATAAACCAATTATCTGTAGAGGTCCTTGGGCTCAAGGTTCTTATGCAAGTCCTAAATAAAATTTTTGTTTATTTTAATATCTCACATAACCTTATTTCTGAATACATAGAACAAAACTTGGTTCTCGAGCAATTAAATGTGTCATTATACTCATGATCTTTGTTATTTCTTATCCTAGGAAGAAATATTATTCATTTATAATTTTCTTAGATTGTTTTTTTCTTATCCCTCATCCTAGCAAGAAACTTTAATTCATAACATATCACTTATTCCCAGACCTAATTTATACCAAAAACTCTTTTTTATTTTAATTATAGGTTTACTTAAGAAGAAAGGCATCTTAATCTACATAAATCAAATCAACCAAATCAATCACTATTGACAATTGGAGCCTACATTCACAAAGACTTTCTCCCTCTTTACTTCCTTTTTCATTTCCATTTTATTAATTCGTTTGATCCCTACTTAATTCCATTCCATGATTTTGCATTTTTCCTGTTAGGTGATTTCCTTGGATTAGATCGATTTGGTGCATTTGTAATGACATACACCCAACCAATTCTCTCCATTGTTTATTAGAACGTTTACCGGCACTCTAACATTATCTTCTTAAATCATTTTTAAGTCTTTCTTTTCTAGTTTAACCTCATTTCCATATGAACATTCTTTTTTTTGCCATACCTAGGATTAGAGGTGCGAGACTATATTTATCCTGCAATTATTGGCAGAATGTTAAGAATCACACTCGCTAACCAATGTTCTAACTTCCAAGATCGTTAAAAAACTAAAGTGCCAATAAAAAACTCGGCTATCATACTTTTACATAACTGCTGCATAACGTTATTTATGCTGGATTATTGCTAAATTACTAGTTTTTTATTCATATCTGCAGGTATTTCCTGAAAATGTGTATTTTCTCAAACAAACTGTTGATAATGCTTGTGGGACCATGGGTGTCCTTCATGCCATTGGAAATGTGAAGTCCCAAATAAATCTGGGTACGAGCTTTTTTTTCCCTTGTTCTTTTCCAGCCTTCGATTACATGTTCTTTGGATCTTTGATTCTTTAATACTTGGCAGAATATTACATTGAGTAATTGTGGCCATTTCGCTTCTTTTTTTTCGGGCGGACTAGATGCTGTTAATTTTGACTTCATTGTTTAGAATTTGGTTAATATATGTGGATTTATCTATAGGCATGTGCTAATTTGAGTGCAAAATCAGACTCATCATTTACTGTTGTCCCATTAGATCATGATGGAAAAGTTAATGCTTCTATGATCAGTTTTTTTTCTGGGGAATAAGTAATTTTTGGCTTAATAGATGTTGTTCTCTTATTGATGCATTTAAAAGAAATGGAAAGGAAAATTTTTATAATGGTGAAAATAATATTGCATGTTAATTTTTTTGTAGTTTTTGTATGAATAAATGGGGGCATGCTACTATTTTAGCAATATATTATATATCGTTTTGCTTGATTCTAGTCTTCTATGTTTGAAACGCTTTGATTCCTAATGTATACAACATGGTTTAGTATAGTAGATTTAAGATCTACACATCATTAAATTATGGTGATGTGGGGCTTTTATTGTTTAACTGAGTGGTTCAACCGAGGGATCAGTCCAGCAGGGAGGTTGGATCGGTCGGTTGCTATTGAGCAGAAAATTCTGCCCCTTCCCCTCTTCCTCCTACCTATCTTATTATAAATACGTTTTATTTTAGGGTTTAGTTTTATGTATTCCTGATTTTCAGATTTCTGTCTAACTTGTCGTCGGCAGCTATTTTTCCATTTAGGGCTTTATCCAACAACGAGAGGGTGCTCCAGATGCAACTCATCTGAGTTGGTAATCTTCTCCAAAGGTTCGAGGGGTGCTCCGACTGTAACTCGATCCTGTTGGGATAGTTATCCTTTCATATTCCCTAGTCCCGACCGCTGCCATTCAGATCCACACATCAGCCCCTCCGCTCATGTCGTTCTCTTCTCCTACCGCCCTCCCTATAATCAAAACCCCCCTTACCTTCCTGCTTCACATGCATCACCCTCTGTCCAACTTCTTTGTCGTAACTCATCAACCTCCTTTCCTTCCCCAGTACTGTCGTAACTCTACTTACCTTCCAACCGACCGCCATTAGCCCTTTCCCTTCTCTCCCTGTTGTCATAATCCATTCCAGCTTCCACCCTACTGTTGTAACTCCTCCCCCATACCACCTGCTACCCTCACAACCCTTCCTACACGCCACCTAACAACAAACCCTTCTGCTGCTACCGTCTGACCGCAACAACATTCCTGTTACTGTCACGAGCACGAGCACCTAGCCACTCATCCCACCGGTGGTCACCACTTTCGCCCTTGCCCAATAGGGTCATTTGTGTGTTTGTTGTCATTAATTTTTCTATTTTGAAGAGTCTTCGTTGTACCCCCTTTTGAAATTCAACAATAATATTTACATTTAGATTGTGATTTGGATTAACTCTGGTATCATTTGATATCAAAGCTAGTTTAATCCTTGTCATATCCTAGAGTTTTTTAGCACCCGTCTTACCCTTCCAAATTTTTTTTTTCATATTCCCAAGCTATAGTCAAACTTTGACCTAATCTTATTTTCTCCTTGTTGATTTTCAAAATTAGAAACCCTAAATCAATTTTTACACTTTTTTTCACCTCCTAACTTTAAACCCTAGTCAAACCACCAAGGAGATACATGCGAGCTTACCCAATAAGAGATACAGCTAGAGATCTATCAGTTTCAGCGAAGACTTGTTGACAGTGAGGATAAAACTCAAGGGAAACATACCTTTGATGGTGGCAGGGAAAGTCGAAGAATCGAAAGAGGATNTTTTTCTATTTTGAAGAGTCTTCGTTGTACCCCCTTTTGAAATTCAACAATAATATTTACATTTAGATTGTGGTTTGGATTAACTCTGGTATCATTTGGTATCAAAGCTAGTTTAATCCTTGTCATATCCTAGAGTTTTTTAGCATCCGTCTTACCCCTCCACCAGATTTTTTTTTTCATATTCCCAAACTATAGTCAAACTTTGACCTAATCTTATTTTCTCCTTGTTGATTTTCAAAATTAGTAACCCTAAATCAATTTTTACACTTTTTTTTCACCTCCTAACTTTAAACCCTAGCCATGCCACCAAGGAGATACATACTCGAGCTTACCCGAAAAGAGATATAGCGAGAGATCTATCAGTTTCAGCGGAGACTTGTTGACAGTGAGGATAAAACTCAAGGGGAACATACCTTTGATAGTGGCAGGGAAAGTCGAAGAGACGAAAGAGAAGAGAATTTCAACCTCTTTTATGGGGAGGATTTCAGTGATGAAGAAGTAAGACCACGTCGCTTTGGAATCCAATATCCGAGGAGACCAAGAGAGAACCCATATATAAAGGACACAAAGACTTCAAAATAAAGGTGGATCTACTAAAATTTGATGGAGGTATGGATGCATATGATTTTATCAAATGACAACAATCAGTTGAGAGGATCTTTGAGTACAAAGAGGTGCTAGAAGATAAAAGGGTGAAGCTTGTAGCTATCAAATTGAGAAAAAAAACGCCTCCTTATGGTGGGACAACTTGCAGAGACCAATGAAGAGAGAAGCCAATTATAAGATTACCAAGTGGGAGAAGATGCGGAAGGTAATGCAAAGAAAATACATACCTTGTTGCTAGCTTCGGGATATATTTATGAGATTCCACCACCTGCAACAGAGAGACCTATCAGTGGACGAGTTCACGACACAACTTAACCAGTTGCAAATGAAGAGAGATTTGGTCGAGCCAGAGGAACACACTATAGCTCGTTATTCGAGGGGTTTGAAGCCCACTATTAGCAATGTGGTGCAGCTGCAATTTTTTTTGATCATTTGGAGATATCAAGCCCTTAGCATTGAAAATGGAAATGCAGCAGAAACAGAACTGGTAACCACCACCACTCAGGAAGTTACCCACAGATGGTTGTATTATCATTATTGATGGAGGGAGCATTAAGAATGTGGTGCTACATAAATGGTAGAAAAGGGTCTCATAACTCAGATGATTGTAGTATCATTATCGATGGAGGGAGCAAGAACAATGTGGTTTCTACATAGATGATAGAAAAGGGTCTTATGACTCAGAGACACTCTCAGCCATATTCTCTTATTTGGTTGAAGAAGGAGAACACGATCAACATGGATCAGAGGTGCCTAGAGAAGTTTTTGATTGGAAGCCAAATATAAGATCAGATGTGGTGTGACGTGGTACCCATGGAATTTTGTCACCTGTTGTCGAAGAGACCCTGACAATTTGATCCTAGAACTCAACACGAAGGATTCACAAACACCACCCCTTCACCAAGGATGGCTCGAGATTATAGGTGCACTTGCTATCAGAACAGTATCAGTGGGATCAATTTTGATGATGACAGAGGATGATACGACTGAGGCACCAGCTCCAGACACTGGACAGACATGACAGAGAATTTCAAGATATCACGATTGATACCTTACCACTAGCGCCACCAATGTTTGGGAAGGTTTAACTTACCTTCACTTCAGATCAGGTTAAGCCGAATGTGGATTACTTTGGGAGTATTCGACAGCATAGGCAAGACATGCGGACTCAATTAAGTTCAGTATTAGACCTCAGGAGAACGGACCAGTATGGATGTATGCTCGCAAGTGGAGGAAAATTTTTAGGTGCTTTGGGAGATAGTACAACCGACAGTGGGATCCAGGTGTTGTTAGGACCGCAGACGAAAAACTAGAACCTTCGACGCATGAAATCAAAGCTCCTCTAACTCTAGAAAACTAACACAGGGTTTTTATGGCTGATACAGTCGGTTCAACGAAGGGATCGGTCCAGCAGGGAGACTGGACCGACTGGCTGCTATTGAGTGGGATCAATTTTGATGATGACAGAGGATGATACGACTAAGACACCAGCTCCATGCACTAGATAGGCATGACAAAATTTCAAGATATCATGATCAATACCGTACCACCAGTGCCACCAATGCTTGAGAAGGTTTAATGTACCTTTACTTCAGATCAGGTTAAGCCGAATATGGATTACTTTGGGAGTATTCGACAACATAGACAAGACACGTGGACTTAATTCAGTTCAGTATTAGACCCCTAGGAGAACGGGTCAGTATGGATGTATGCTTACAAGTGGAGGAAAATCTTTAGGTGCTTTGGGAGATAGTAAAATCAAGAGTGGGATCCAAGTGTTGTTAGGAATGCAGACGAAAAACTAGAAGCTTTTATGCATGAAATCAAAGCTCTTCCAACTCCAGAAGACTAACATGGGGTTTTTATCGCTAAAACTGTCGATTCAACCAAGGGATCGGTCTAGCAGGGAGGCTGGACCGGCTGGCTACTCTTGAGTGGGAAATACCACCCTGCCCTTCCCCCTCGATTTTTAAGGTTAAGTGTTGTGTCTTCACGATTTTTCTGATTTATGCCGAACTTGCTGTTGATGGTTGTTTTCCCATCTAGAGCTGTATTCAAAGGCAAGAATGTGCTCCGACTGTATGTCGTATGAGATGGTGATGTTCTCCAAAGGTTCAAGGGGGTTTCTGGTTGTAACTCGATTCCGCAGAAAAAAGTTATCCTTTCATATTCTCCACTCCTTCGGCGCCATCCAGATCTGCTCATCAACTCCTCCACTCTTGTCGCTCCCTGCTCCTGCTGCCCTCCCAATAATCAGAAGCCCCCTAGTATCTTACTGCATTGCCTGCACCACCCCCCATCCAACTTCTTTATCGTAACTCATCAGCCGCTCAACTTGTGACCCCTTTCCTTCCCCACTACCGTCGTAACCACTATACCACCAACCAACTGTCGTGAGCACTTTCCCTTCCCTCCCTCCTGTCGTAACTCCCTGCCCATACCATCTGCTACCCTCACAACCCTTCCTACACTCCACCTATTGCTGCACTTAACTAACAACCCTTTTGTTGCTACTGCCCTGTTACCGCCGCGAGCTGCTGTCGTAACTCCCTGCCCATACCATCTGCTACCCTCACAACCCTTCCTACACTCCACCTATTGCTGCACTTAACTAACAACCCTTTTGTTGCTACTGCTAGGATCCTGCCGATAGTTACCACTTTCGCCCTTTCACAAGAGGGTCGTTTGTGTGTTTGTTGTGATTAATTTTCTATTTTTAAGAGTCTTCGTTGTACCCCTTTTGAAATTCAGAAATAATATTTTCATTTAGATTGTGGTTTGTGTTAACTATGATATCATGTACTCTTCAAGGGGGCATATTTTTTATTAAATAGGCAGTTTTTTTCGGAAACACCACTTTATCGAAAAGATTTCCTAAATGCTAACACTTATTGACAGATTTATTATTATTATTATTATTATTATTTTGGAAAGCTTGAAAGCTAAGTCACAAATTAATATTTTATATGAAAAATACTCACTTGAATATAACCAGCACGAGGAGATACATAGGAGTAGCATAATGAGAAGTAATAGCAAAGATACTATGACTGGCAACGATGATGACCGCAATGATTTATTAGTTGATTTGGGTCGCGGGATGTACTTGCCTCTACCAAAAAAAATATATTCATCTGAACTCTTCATATCTAAAATAAAGATGCATACAATAACCTCATTAGAGTAAGTATCAGTTTGGCTAGAAAGGTTGCTGTTACAAATAAGGTCAAAGAGGGCAAGAANATATTCATCTGAACTCTTCATATCTAAAATAAAGATGCATACAATAACCTCATTAGAGTAAGTATCAGTTTGTCTAGAAAGGTTGCTGTTACAAATAAGGTCAAAGACGGCAAGATGAGTATTTCTCCAAGATTAGGATCCCGTTATTTAATTTTGAAATTGCAATGATTTCTAACTTTCTTTTGAGTTCCCAAATTTTTAGCGGTACTTTATCTATTTGTAAGAGTTCGTGCAAGAATTGTTGAGCTTTTTTTTTCTTATGCAAGAGCTAAAGTAGAACACTTCACTNAATTGCAATGATTTCTAACTTTCTTTTGAGTTCCCAAATTTTTAGCGGTACTTTATCTATTTGTAAGAGTTCATGCAAGAATTGTCGAGCNTGCTATTGAGTGGGATCAATTTTGATGATGACAGAGGATGATACGACTAAGACACCAGCTCCATGCACTAGACAGACATGACAAAATTTCAAGATATCACGATCAATACCATACCACCGGCGCCACCAATGTTTGAGAAGGTTTAATGTACCTTTACTTCAAATCAGGTTAAGCCGAATGTGAATTACTTTGGGAGTATTCGACAACATAGGCAAGACACGTGGACTTAATTCAGTTCAGTATTAGACCCCTAGGAGAATGGATCAGTATGGATGTATGCTTACAAGTAGAGGAAAATCTTTAGGTGCTTTGGGAGATAGTAAAACCGACAGTTGGATCCAAGTGTTGTTAGGAATGCAGACGAAAAACTAGAAGCTTTTATGCATGAAATCAAAGCTCTTCCAACTCCAGAAGACTAACATGGGGTTTTTATCGCTAAAACTGTCGATTCAACCAAGGGATCGGTCTAGCAGGGAGGCTGGACCAGCTGGCTACTCTTGAGTGGGAAATACCACCCTTGCCCCTCCTCGATTTTTAAGGTTCAGTGTTGTGTCTTCACGATTTTTCTGATTTATGCCGAACTCGCTGTCGATGGTTGTTTTCCCGTCTAGAGTTGTATTCAAAGGCGAGAAGGTGCTCCGACTGTATGTTGTCCGAGATGGTGATTTTCTCCAAAGGTTCAAGGCGGTTTCTAGCTGTAACTCGATTTCTCAGAAAAAGTTATCCTTTCATATTCTCCACTCCTTCGGCGCCATCCAGATCTGCTCATCAAGTCCTCTACTCTTGCCGTTCCCTGCTCCTGCTGCCCTCCCAATAATCAGAAGCCCCCCCCCCGGTATCTTACTGCCTTGCCTGCACCACCCCCTATCCAACTTCTTTGTCGTAACTCATCAACCGCCCAACTTGTGACCCCTTTCCTTCCCCACTACCGTCGTAACTCCACTATACCACCAACCAACTGCTGTGAGCACTTTCCCTTCCCTCCCTGCTGTCGTAACTCCTCCCCCATACCATCTGCTACTCTCACAACCCCTCCTACACCCCACCTATTGCTGCACTTAACTAACAACCCTTTTGTTGCTACCGCCTGGCCACAGCAACCTTCCTGTTACCGCCGCGAGCACCTAGCCTATCATCCCACCTAGGATCCTGCCGATGGTTACCACTTTCGCCCTTTCACAAGAGGGTCGTTTGTGTGTTTGTTGTCATTAATTTTCTATTTTTAAGAGTCTTCGTTGTACCCCTTTTGAAATTCAGAAATAATATTTTCATTTAGATTGTGGTTTGTGTTAACTATGATATCATGTACTCTTCAAGGGGGCATATTTTTTATTAAATAGGCAGTTTTTTTCGGAAACACCACTTTATCGAAAAGATTTCCTAAATGCTAACACTTATTGACAGATTTATTATTATTATTATTATTATTATTTTGGAAAGCTTGAAAGCTAAGTCACAAATTAATATTTTATATGAAAAATACTCACTTGAATATAACCAGCACGAGGAGATACATAGGAGTAGCATAATGAGAAGTAATAGCAAAGATACTATGACTGGCAACGATGATGACCGCAATGATTTATTAGTTGATTT